>CM049808.1:11185469-11230469 GCA_027422405.1 Ptychobarbus kaznakovi | reverse complement strand
TTTTGTAAAATATGAGCACAAGAACAGATGCTGAAAAAGAGATGCGCGCACATGCAGTCAAAACGAACATAAATACATTAGCGTGATTTACTGCTGTGTCTCCTCATAGTGGAGGACTTCAAGCCATACCAGGAAGATAAAACATCCAAAGCCATTAAGATAAACAGTGCTTGTTACTGGCCGGGAGTCTAGAGAGCAGTCAGCGGTTTAAAAAGAATAAGCACGGAAGACAGATACAAAACACATTCTTAACTTCATTTTTTATTTAACACATATACCGTCGTTAATAATGCATTAGCCTTTTAGCTCAGTCACAGCATAAAAGTAGGACATTGTATCAGAGACTATAAAGCCAAGTGTTTGGTAGCTGGTTTTTAACTATTTAACCATTAGTCTTTCCAGATTCAGGAGGTCAAACTGACTGACCAGCTATAAACACAGTTACAAGCGCAAGATGGATTTTCAAAGGAGGCCAAAAAGCTAATAGACGGTAATAAAGCTAATAAGTTGTGTATCTGTTTCACAAACATCTTCAAAACCGTGGAATTGAAATGGGTCAACGGTGACCAGAATTTGTTATTCCTGATCTCCTCTTCACACAGCAAAGCAGCCTGGCATCCAAACAAGGCTTTTACAAACACGGTCTGATTTATAACCAGATTAAACATGACACTGAAATAAACAAGGCTGTGAACACTATGCAATCAGTTTTGTTACTGCGTCACCTAGCATTATGCTAATGTGAATCTTTGCCATTACATGTGGGTTTGCATGGGTGTTTCTGTTTGTTTGCCAATAAGACAAGATAAATGACTTTTCAGGAAACTATTTACATCCCTGCAGGCAAATTAGCTTGTGACCATGACAGACCCTGATGACCCAACACAACACAGCGTTACACAAGACACAGCTATGCAAAACATACACAACAAAGGAATATGAGTACACTTAATATACAATGTTAAAATACTTTAAGTAAGCCAGTAAAATGTAAATGCTATGCCTTTGCAAAACATTGGCGACTGATGTGAGTTTGGGGTTTCAAAGTGCAAGTTTTGAAAATGAATATTTTCCATGTAAACTACAAAAAATGCAAACTTGTGAAAACGGTGACATCTTGCACATGTGACATTGCCAACTACTGGCCTGGCATACATAATACAGCACTTTTTGACGTTTTTGTGGATATGTGTGAACGGAATTGTTTTCACAACTTTGCTGTCTGTACGCAAAACTTTTCAAAAACACAAAACTTTTCCATTTTTAGTACATCATTGTCATGTAAACATCCTTAGTTCAGTGTATTGAGTGAAATCACACACTCCACTTTATATACACTACTGTTCACATGTTTGGGGTTAGTAAGATGTTTTTGAACAAAGTCGGTAACACTTTAGTATAGGGACCAATTCTCAAATTGCTTATTAGCCTGCCTATTATTAACATATTGGCTGTTTTTAGCACTGTTTATGAACACCTACATTACTATTTATTAATCAGCAGCAAATTAGAAGTTTATTAATCCAAATTTATTGAGTCATAGTTAATGTTATTTTTGTAATGGTGAGAATTGGAATTTAAGAATAAAGTGTGACCAAAAAGTCCCTCATGCTCACCATGGCTGAATTTATTTGATCAAAAATAGAGTAAATGTAATATTTGTTTAAATATTATTACACTTTAAAAATAACAGTTTTCTATTTTTATATATCATATACTGATTTGGTGCCCAAGAAACCGTTCTTATTATTATCAATGTTGAAAGAATTTGTGCTACTTAATATTTTAGTGGAAATTTTGATTCATTTTTTTCCACAATTCTTTGTAACATTATACATGTCTTTGCTGCCACTTTTGATTCATTAAATGCATCCTTGCTGAAAAAAAATCAGTTTCTTTAAAAAAAGAAAATAGTTCTGACCCCAAAGTTTTGACTGGTAGTGTATGTGCTCAGTCTTGCCTTTTGATGGTCTGTGAGATGGAGGGTTTGCGCAGGACCGAGGGTCTGCGGCAGGCGTTGGGATCGACCGGCGGGCATCTGAGCTGGATGTTTTCAGTAGGTACGCTGGCACTCCGCAGGTACAAGCTATTACGCATGACGGGCTGTGGTGAATAGTGAAATATTTTAATGATTTTTATAGTCATTTATTTTAAGTCAATCAACATATCTTGAGGAAACGTGTAACATCAAATATCCACCTGGAGAAAGTTATTACGTTCCTCCACAGGGTTCGGAGCAATGGGGATGTCCAGTCTGAGCCAGGGCGGTTTCTTTCTCTGCAGGCTGCTGTTCCTGCTCTCGTCCTCAGCTTCGGCCATGACTGCCACCCCTCCCTTTACCAGCCAGCTGTAAGATCAGACAGGGTCAAATAAACAGCTCAAACACACAGATATGGGTGAACAATGCACACACACAGCAGCGCTGCCTTACATAAGACACACGCCATGATAATCCGCATTTCCATCTGGTTGTTGTGACATGTTGGTGCACTGCTGAGACTGCAGTGTGCTTTCCTCCATCCACACTGCACACATCAGTGTACAAGTACAGCTGCATTTGTGCTCTCTGCGCTCATACCGTTAATGCTCGGTTGAGGTATATTTTCAGAGCAACCTCTGACATTAAAATCGCCTTTAGAAATAGCCAGGTTTGAAGATATCCATATATATGGACAATACAATAATTCAAAGAGGCCTGTCAAAGATTTCTTCAGTTAAAAATATGAATTGTGATAAAAGTGCACTGCCCCTACTCCTCCAGCAGAGGATGCAAATTCGCCTATTATTTCACTGTTTAATAATTGTAACTGTTTGTAGTGAGCTATATAGGGACTCCCCTTATTCATTCATTATGAAAAAGTTTATTACCCTTCAAAGCATTGTAGTTTGTATTTGTTTCCCCTCAAAGATGTTGAATGGGGCGGTCAGGTCTACTAAAACAAACATTAACTAGAGCTAGAACTAGAACTGCAGAGTAACATCACAGTCCTACACTGTCAAGGCACTTACAGTGTAGATAATATTTTCGTAATTATATATGAAACAATATAATATATTATAAATTTCATTAAACACATTAAATTCATATTAAACAAAAAATTTATAATTTTTATATTTTTTTTACATTACAATATTGTACCAATGTAAATCTAGGCACACTCATAAAGCATTATTCCATAAAAATAACTGAAGTACAGAATTTGTTCTCTGCAGGCTCAGCAGAGACTTCATAAACACATTTAAAACTGTTACCACTCGGTTGTACGTGAAAATATAACTTTTCAATGCGACAGATGGTCACGGGACAAATCAAAGCCTTTTTCGAATCAGTTTACAATGTTTTATTTGTTTTGTTTTATATATATTTAAATATCCGTGGCTGAATACTATAGAAAGACTGTAATATTATTATCAAACCCATTGACTTTATTTAAAATGACTTCCTCCAAAAGATCTTGAAGCGTTAGCCAAAAGCGCTATCTGACACCTCTTGACAAGCCACTCTCAGTGACTACAGACGGCTTGGATCATGAAGCATGGCAGAAACACAGCGAATGAACAGCACTTTTTGCTTAAGAAAATAAGGGCATTTACTTTTACAGAAAGTTTACATAATCCTTCAAATAACACCCCGTGTGGAAAAACCCCCACCACATCCTACTGCAGACCACATTTTTATCCAAACAAACACATTCAAACGTGGTTGTAGAAATTTCAGGTATGGGCAAAAGGTTAGCACTGACCCTTATACACCAAAACATAAGCTTTCCTTTATATTTATATATCAATATGCAGTTTTCCCAAAACGCATTTTAGAGCATAGCATGTAACAACTGGCAAATGATTAGCTTGCTAACAGATACAACCCCTAAAATACCAGCTCTTCATTTATACAGTATATATTGTTTTTTCTCTATGACAAAAATTGGTAGCGTTTGCTTTTACACAGCTAATAAAACCACAGTGACTGACTGAAAACCGACACAGAAACAAGAGAGAGGAACGTCTCAGGTTACGTATGTAACCATGGTTCCCCGAGTGGGGAACGAGACACTGCGTCCCCTAGGGGTCGCTACGGGGAACGCCCTCAGCGTGACTCGGTCTGAAGATACATATGTAAAAACACCACCTGTTGGCCGCGACAGCCCATGACGTCACTACCGGCGTGCCACAATATAAGTGCCGCCGGGAGAATACATCATCAGCTTCTTCGTCTGAAGCTTGCGTCCGAAGCATGGCTCGAAGCCTAGGGGACGCAGTGTCTCGTTCCCCACTCGGGGAACCATGGTTACATACGTAACCTGAGACGTTCCCCTTCATGGGAACTCGAACTGCGTCCCCTAGGGGTCGCTACGGGGAACGTTATACCCACTTCACCATGCTGAGGGGAATGCAAGCCAATTTCTCAAAAAAGGCGAGCACTAAGCCAGCTCTACCCGGCTAAGGGAGTTGCCCCTGGGACGGCTGATGGCTGTCAGTGATATTATCCCCTTCGGCCAAAGGCCCGAGCTGCATACCCTAGTACTTACCTGTTCTAGGTGCCGGGATTACCGGGCCTAGGGTAGAGCTCAAAGTCTTGGAATCAGAAAAAGATTCCTTTAAGGGGATATGGCCAGGCACCTGGCTCACTAGGTCCTGGCCGATCACTCAGGGGTTACCACTTGCTCTCAAGCTTACCGAGGGAACTGTCTCAACAGACCTCTTGGTAGCGTACACCCCTTTCTTTTCCCTTTTTTTTTTTTTTTTTGGACCCAACATATATGGGACAGGGGAGCGGGGCCCAAGGCACAAGCCGGGGCTTTAACCAACTCAAAAAAGGGCACGAAGCTGTGCGCGTAACCCTACCCTTTCGGGATTTTAGAAAGAACGCAGAATCTTGATGTGCGGACTTACCACTGAGTGGATTTTAGAAAGTGCCCAAAGTCTCGCGTGTGCACTTATTAGAAGAACGTTCTATGCCCTGGAGCGGAGAACTACTCATTCCTCAGAGTGAGAGGGAACTCAGACGCTCAGAAGGGAGCGGCAAGCTCATAGATGACCCTCTGGTTGAGGGGAGCAATGCTGGCTCGACCAACAGGGCGAGCGACCTATCACAGAGCTCTGGGGGTCAAGCTTACTGAGGACAAGGAGCAGGGCCCAAGGCACAAGCCGGGGCTTTAACCAACTCAAAAAAGGGCACGAAGCTGTGCGCGTAACCCTACCCTTTCGGGATTTTAGAAAGAACGCAGAATCTTGATGTGCGGACTTACCACTGAGTGGATTTTAGAAAGCGCCCAAAGTCTCGCGTGTGCACTTATTAGACGGACGCTCAGAAGGGAGCGACATGCTCATAGGTGACCCTCTGGTTGAGGGGAGCAGTGCTAGCTCTACCGACGGCGAGCTCTGGAGAGCGGAGAACTCATTCCTCGGAATGAGAGGAACTCAGCTACAATGAGGAGCTCTAGAGCGGAGAACTCACTCCTCAGAGTGAGACCTATAACGAGCTCTGGAGAGTGGAGAACTCATTCCTCAGAATGAGAAGCACTCCGCCGCTCAGAAGGGAGCGGCAAGCCCAACCATGAGCTCTGGAGAGCGGGGAACTCATTCCTCAGAATGAGAGGGAACTCCCCGCTCAGCAGGGAGCGGCATGCTCATAGATAACCCTCTATAGTGAGGGGAGCAATGCTAGCTCGACCAGCAAGACAGATCACAGAGCTCGGAGGAGCGGAGAACTCATTCCTCAGAATGAGAGGGAAACTCAGACGCTCCGCAGGGAGCGGCATGCTCAAGATGACCCTCTAATGAGGGGAGCAATGCTAGCTCTACCTATAACGAGCTCTGGAGAGCGGAGAACTCATTCCTCAGAATGAGAAGGAACTCAGACGCTCAGCAGGGAGCGGCATGCTCATAGATAACCCTCTATAGTGAGGGGAGCAATGCTAGCTCGACCAGCACGGAGAGCGACCTATCACAGAGCTCTGAGGAGCGGAGAACTCATTCCTCAGAATGAGAGGGAACTCCGCCGCTCAGAAGGGAGCGGCACTATCACAGAGCTCTGGGGGGCGGAGAAACTCGGACGCTCAGAAGGGAGCGGCATGCTCATAGGTGACCCTCTGGTTGAGGGGAGCAGTGCTAGCTCTACCGACGGCGAGCTCTGGAGAGCGGAGAACTCATTCCTCGGAATGAGAGGAACTCAGCTACCAATGAGGAGCTCTAGAGCGGAGAACTCACTCCTCAGAGTGAGACCTATAACGAGCTCTGGAGAGTGGAGAACTCATTCCTCAGAATGAGAAGGCACTCCGCCGCTCAGAAGGGAGCGGCAAGCCCAACCATGAGCTCTGGAGAGCGGGGAACTCATTCCTCAGAATGAGAGGGAACTCCGCCGCTCAGCAGGGCATAGGTGACCCCGGAAAACTCATTCCTCAGAATGAGAGGGAACTCACCTTTTTTTTTTTTGCCTTTGCTTAGCCGGAAATTTCCACCTAACCTCGGTCAGGTGAAGTTTACGGTGGTTACAGGGGAATTAGAGGAATGAGAGGGCTTGCCTCTCTCTGACCCGCGCCTTTCTCTCACCCTAGCCGCAGGAGGGGGAGGGGCATGAGTCGCGAGACTAGCCTTCTGAGCCCATCTCTGACCCTCAGACCGAGATGGGCTAGGACCCCTGGTTGTTCGGGCTCAGACCTGGATTATATAGAACCTTATCCAGGTCTTTCAGCAGATCAGTCTGGTACGCCTTAGTGTGCAACGAAGCGACGGTCTGACCTGCTGCTGCATATACCCTGCCATTTAAGCGAGATTCAGGGGCTTAGGTGGCCAGGGGGGAGCCTTGAGAGAAGATGTCTGCCACAGAGAGATAAGCTGTTTATCATCTCTTGCACAGGGGACATCCCCTCATAGCCATTTTCACACAGTGTCAGCATAACTAGTATGCTGAAACCTATGAATACGAGAAAAAACAGCTTTTTTTTTTTTTTTTTTACTCCTCAATCTCCACATCGAGATTTTATGAAGAAAGGAAGGCTCACTCGAGCTGGGGGTGATTCACAACCCCCAAAAACTCGTTCATATGCAGAGAAGAGCACTAGCCGCTGAATCTGATTATGTCAGAAAGATCGCATCGTCACAATCCAGCAGCTCACTCTCGTTCTCGGCCGACGCGCGCGAAAAGGGGCGGTCCCTCTTTTCTTTCTCATTCATCGGCCACATCCAACTGCTAATTTCATTACCTCCATGCCTCGGCAGCGGTGGGTCCCGAATCGCGGGAAGCAGACGGCTGCCCCTCTTTCCTCGGAAAGAGGGACAGGACGAGAGCGGAGCTTTTACATAGAAAAAGCTCACAGTGCACGCAGATTTCCCCTCAAGGACATCGCGTGCGTGCTCCTTGCCCAAACAAAAGACGCAAAGATTGTGAGTGTCATCGCGGTGGGTCCCGATTTTTCCACACACAATCTTAAACGCCTTGCTAGTGCTCGCCATTTGATAGAGAGAAAACTGTACTCTTACCAGATTGCACGCTTCAAACAAACCAGTCAGTGAAGACGAAAAAGCTGATGATGTATTCTCCTGGCGGCACTTATATTGTGGCACGCCGGTAGTGACGTCATGGGCTGTCGCCGGCCAACAGGTGGTGTTTTTACATATGTATCTTCAGACCGAGTCACGCTGAGGGCGTTCCCCGTAGCGACCCCTAGGGGACGCAGTTCGAGTTCCCATGAAGGGGAACCAAGATTTTCCCAGAAATCCGCTTGAATGCAGGAAACTAATTGTCAGTACCATATAAAGACTTTCCACTCAAAGCTGTTTGCAACAAGTAAACTGCAATAAAAACACTAACTAGCATGAATCTGACCTGATATACGTCTCCCAGCGAACACATCATATTAATCAGGATGTTCAGAGGACTAAAAAATACAATCGAAACTCAAATCAAATGATGTAAAATATGGTTTACTACGGTTATGCTGACAGTAAAGGGGATATTTTCCCTCTCTTAATGACTCCTACGCACAGATGTGACTGTTGATACTCTGGCTGTGTTCATTTCTTATTCATTACATGAAAAACAGAGCTGTTTATCCTGGTTGTCCAAGAATACAAAACAACTGCGGTTTTTAATGCAAACTATATTCTTTTGTCTGTAATTCACTCATTATTCACAGCTTAGTCAAACCATTCAATAGTAGTGACCTCCTTCGGTAAACCTAATCAGAAGCGTTACTTTTTCCTCATAACAGAGGAAGTGACATAAGGAGCTCACATGAGCTGGCTGTTGTGTTTGTAAAGTTTGTTATTACAACAAAATACTGCATGTACTGATTCTTCAAGAGAACTGTGGTGTATAGAAACGTTTATAACATCTAAAGGGCCCTCAATATTCTTTAATTATCTGAGGCCCAAACTCACTAAACAGTTTTTTGTATTGGATTTACACAATTTTCAGTCCTCTTAGATGCCATTAAAAAGTACTCCAAGTAAAAACTCTGAGTAGAATGTGAGTAGACATAAGAAACATTTTACAGTATTGTTGCCATGCATGATAACATAATAGCAACATAAAAGCTTCACATTTCTGCGTTTAAGTCTCCCACAAAATGGTCCTGAATTACTTTCATTGTAAGTGACTCACCGTAAACATTGATTTTTTTGTTGAACACAGAATTTTCTTTTAATTTTCTGATGTAATTAAAAACTGCAAATACCCCCCCCCTCCCCCCGCAATCTGTAGTTCTCCTCCCTGAAGTCCTCCTACAGCGTTGGAAAGGACATGGGTGATGCTTTGACTTGGGCCAGATGTTGCAGCAGGCCACTGAGTTGGTTTATGTGGACAGGACTGGAAGGCAGATGTCCATGTGTTGTCGGCCGGTAATGAATGACCTCATTTGGAGAGCACTTCCTTCCTGAGCAGGGATGCTTTTGCTCTGTTTTTATTCTCACGTACACAATTCTATCAAAGATGTGCTTTAGAGTCTACAAACCTTTCCTTATGTCCAAATTTGTGAATGGTATCTGTAACTTGTGCATATGCTTTGATTCAATCGATAACTATCAGAATTCTATTTATTTAGATGGTCAAAATGGTTACAGTAACTCAATAACCCATAGCTGACTGACTCATGGGACACACATTTTCTCTGCAAAAGATGCCTAAAAGACGTTGGTCTTGTTCGAAACACTGGCTCAACTGAGTCAAATTAATTCCATGAGCAACAATAGACACAATAGTTCCTCTCAGAAAAGAGGGACGACAAAGACATACAGAAGCCACAGGAATCTGATCTGGGTTTTTCATCCTTTTGACGTCAATAGAAAGCTTCACGAAACAGACACATTCATTCAACTCCAATAACTGAAAGCCTGCTGTGATGTTTACTCTACAGTGATCCAGATTAACATTTTAAACAGAGAAAGACTAAATAATCGAATATCCAATGATAACCTCTGTGCAGTTGCTTTTCAGAAATTAGCCACAAGAGGTAAAGAAACATCCATGTATTTGGTCTCACTGAATGATGGTTCCTCAGCTTTAATGGCACATTTGGTATCAGTAAACTGCTGATGCTGAAGAATTTGCCTGTACCTTTAGGAATGGACGTGAACCCCTCTGATCCGGGCACACTGCCTGGCAGAGCGCTCCCTGCACATTCTGGGAAATGCCGCACATACCACTGGACTGCTAGAGCCGTTCTGCACTATTTCACCACATGTATTTTGGTTGACCAATGAGGTTAAGACTGGATAGAGTCCACTATAATGACTCAGCTGACCTCTGCATGATGGGTCAGCCTGCTTTTACAGTTAACTTGTTCAGCTAGTCATCAGCACATGTTGTCATCATAATATGATGGAGGTCTCTAGCATGGACAATATGCTTCAATAAAAGACAAAGGTTGAAAGGCTAAGTTTGCCAGTTAACATAAGTCAGTGACAAACAGGAGTGTCCTTGATAAAGAAAAGGAATAAAATCTTTATATGTAAAACTTGGTAAGTTCTTATAATTGCACTCATGTTATAATTGTATTCATGTTGGTTTCATATAGGCCTAGAGAATATAATACTAATTAATAAGCGATGAAGCATATATTAAATCATTTTAACTACAATATTCTTAATTAACAATCAATCATCGCACACCTGCAGGTAATAGATAGGCCCCAAAAAAGACCAAAAAACAAAAACAAAGAAAATAAAATTATAATTTTCGGTCTCATGAGACTTGCAAAAGTATCAAAAACTATCATTTATTGACAACGTTTCGGTCTCTTTGCATGAGACCAAAATGTTGTCAACAATAAATACAATTTAAAATCTAATTTTAATATAATAATTAATACAAACATGCTCATCATATAGATAATAGGTATTTAAGTTACTGTATAGATGAATAGAATTTTAATTTACACTATACTTGTAAAACATTAGGGTCAGTAAGTTTTTCGTCCTCCAAGGACGCATTAAACTGACCAATAAGTGACAATAAAGACATATACAGGTGCATCTCAATAAATTAGAATGTCGTGGAAAAGTTCATTTATTTCAGTAATTCAACTCAAATTGTGAAACTCGTGTATTAAATAAATTCAATGCACACAGACTGAAGTAGTTTAAGTCTTTGGTTCTTTTAATTGTGATGATTTTGGCTCACATTTAACAAAAACCCACCAATTCACTATCTCAACAAATTAGAATATAGTGACATGCCAATCAGCTAATCAACTCAAAACACCTGCAAAGGTTTCCTGAGCCTTCAAAATGGTCTCTCAGTTTGGTTCACTAGGCTACACAATCATGGGGAAGACTGCTGATCTGACAGTTGTCCAGAAGACAATCATTGACACCCTTCACAAGGAGGGTAAGCCACAAACATTCATTGTCAAAGAAGCTGGCTGTTCACAGAGTGCTGTATCCAAGCATGTTAACAGAAAGTTGAGTGAAGGAAAAAGTGTGGAAGAAAAAGATGCACAACCAACCGAGAGAACCGCAGCCTTATGAGGATTGTCAAGCAAAATCGATTCAAGAATTTGGGTGAACTTCACAAGGAATGGACTGAGGCTGGGGTCAAGGCATCAAGAGCCACCACACACAGACGTGTCAAGGAATTTGGCTACAGTTGTCATCAGAGGCGTCTTACCTGGGCTAAGGAGAAGAAGAACTTGACTGTTGCCCAGTGGTCCAAAGTCCTCTTTTCAGATGAGAGCAAGTTTTGTATTTCATTTGGAAACCAAGGTCCTAGAGTCTGGAGGAAGGGTGGAGAAGCTCATAGCCCAAGTTGCTTGAAGTCCAGTGTTAAGTTTCCACAGTCTGTGATGATTTGGGGTGCAATGTCATCTGCTGGTGTTGGTCCATTGTGTTTTTTGAAAACCAACGTCACTGCACCCGTTTACCAAAACATTTTGGAGCACTTCATGCTTGCCAAAAGCACCTTCTGCTGACCAGCTTTTTAAAGATGCTGATGAAGGCCACTTCATTTTCCAGCAGGATTTGCGCCTGCCACACTGCCAAAAGAACATACTTTCCACCAAAAGTTAAATTGAGTTAAAAGAACCAAAGAAATGACCATGTCTTATGTTTTTTGGTGTGCCCAATTCTCGTTTTTGACTAAGGGTAATTGATACCCCTTAAAACAAAGCCAGCTTACTTGAAAACTCACCACTGCGACCAAACCATACCAAAAAGTATGACTGTCTTGTTTTGTGCTCTACACAGTCCTGTATATATATTTGCAACCATTTTCTTAATTGTTTTTTTTTTTAAATCACTAGTTTTATACGCTAACGTTACATTGCTGATTTGCACAACAGTCCCGCATTTCTCTGACTAGAGAAAACATCACTAAAACCCACGCAATTGACATACACACACTTGCAGATGGGATTTTGGAAGTTTGTGATCAACACTTGTCGCCTCTGGTGACGTAGCAGCCAGCTAGCAACGATGTATGATGACGTAACAGTAGCCAAGTGGTGTCTCATTTCATAGGGGGATGTTTTCAGCCCTAGCGCTTACCACTCGGTTTCGAGGGACAAGGGCTAGGGGTAAGACGAAGGGGAAGGGGTAAGACAGAGAAATGGGATTCACCCTTAAACTACTTCAGTCTGTGTGCATTTAATTTATTTAATACACAAGTTTCACAATTTGAGTTGAATTACTGAAATAAATGAACTTTTCCACGACATTCTAATTTATTGAGATGCACCTGTATGATGCTACAAAACATTTATATTTCAAATTAATTTTCTTTTGACATTTCTAATAATCAAAGAATCCTTTACAAATTATCACAATTTCCACAAACATGCTAAGAAATATTATTATTATTATAAAACAATCTGCATGTTTAAACGATTTGTGAATGATTCAGTTCATTTTAAATATATTAAAATAAAAAAAATATTATTTTAAATACCATTTCTCAACATTACTGTTGTACTGTATCTTTGATCAAATAAAATATTTTAAAAACATCACATTTTTGAATTTATGTATGTATTTCATTTTTATTTATTTATTAATGAACATACACAAACTGTGTCATGTCATTGAGGCTTATGCTGGTGGACCAGCTAGATCAACTCCAAACCAGCAAAAACCAGTCAGAAATTCATATAAACTAATCTATTCAGAGTCAACAGGGCTCCTTTTCTGTGCTATATACTGAACACACATAAGGCTCTTTAAAGACTCTGTAAATTAAGAAAATGGTCCATTAAAACTCAATGGCTGTGCTTCAGATTGAATAAGAATAAGAACAAGTGTCCCTGGATTTCAATGTGCTGACAGAGAGGCACTGGTGCTGATCCCAGAGTGCATGCTGGGAGAAGCAGAGGTGTTGAATGGTCCTGCTAGGAGACTTCAAATCCATCTTCCAACCTGCCAACAAACATCTTTCTGTCTCGGTTGCATCAGTCGCCAGCCAAGAGGACTTTCAGCAGCCCATGCCTAAACAACACGTGATCTCCATTTAAATACTTTCCAGGGTGATGGCCGCCTGGAGCATTTCCCACTAGAGAGAACTCGCTGTGTGGGCTGTCGGTATTGATTTGGGCTGTTAAAAATCCTTGCTGGCTTTTGATGGAAATGTCAAAGCCGTGCTAATAAAGTGGCTCTGTGTCATTAATTCAGAGGGAGAAAATGGCTCCACACTTCTATAACATCACTTAAGGGAAGAAAATTGCAATATTTCAGACACAAAAGCAATTTACTTCTGGAAAATCCCTTCAATTATGCATTAGCTCCCAAGTGAATCAGTCTTTGCAACTGCCAAAGAAGCTGTTTGAGAATAATATAGGTCTCAACTCTAAAAACAGACAAACCTTTACCGGAGCAGCTGGTCTGGCAGACTGTCTTATACTTAATATGCTGTGACAGTTCAATAATGGTTGAAAGTGGGAACTTCAAGCATTATTCACAGAACCAGCGGAATGCTTTGTTAATTTGGTGGGTTAGGTTTTTATCCAAGGGCACTGTAGACACAACTGTAGACTATGAGCTAAACAGGCCAAACCTCACAGTCATAAATGAGTAAATTTAGCTCTCACATGAATGGCACACAACACAAACCTGAGGCTGACGTTGTTTGCATGGAACTGTCAGCAAACAGCAGTCAAAAACCAATAAGAGCGAAGGCATAAACCAGTCCCTGATTTACATATTCAGTAAGCCACACGGATCTGAGTCTCTTCCAGTAAGATGGACACAAAAATGCCAAACTTACTAGAATTGTAGGACTGTGGTATACCTATGGGTCAAAGACAAGAGTGTCCATAATAAAGAAAGGAGAAAACCTACTTTATTAAATGCGTGGCAAGCCTTCTTCTGTTTTCATCCTGGTTTCATATGTTTTTAAGGCTAGGCAATAAAACGATAACGATAATTATCGCAATATAATTCTCCTCGATAAAATTATAACAAGAGTTCGATAAATGTTCTATATGTGACCTGTGCTGGCAAAAATTAGCACATTTTCACAAATGTATTATTTTTACATTCTCCATTAACAGTCCTTTCAAATGATGTATGTTTTTTTGAATCAGATTTTGTTTGGATGCAGTCAGTCATGAGTAAACTGAAAGAGAGATGAATTCGATGCAGTCAGCAAAGTCATTTTTAGAGTAAACTGATAAAACGTTTTTTGAAGGTTCCAAAGCAAAACCACCCAGCAACATTACATCTTTCCCCCCCACTTCTTTTCTTAATAATCATTACTAGATTAATAATCACAATATAGCTCATTTTTATTTTATCTTTGTTATCTTAATAAGTCAAATAAGTATTTGATCCCCTATCAATCAGCAAGATTTCTGGCTCCCAGGTGTCTTTTATACAGGTAAGGAGCTGAGATTAAGAGCACTCTCTTAAAGGGAGTCTCAGCGTGTTACCTGTATAAAAGACAACCTGTCCACAGAAGCAACCAATCAATCAGATTCCAAACTATCCACCGTGGCCAAGACCAAAGAGCTGTCCAAGGATGTCAGGGACAAGATTGTAGACCTACACAAGGAATGGGCTACAAGACCATCGCCAAGCAGCTTGGTGAGAAGGTGACAACAGTTGGTGTGATTATTTGCAAATGTAAGAAACACAATATAACTGTCAATCTGCCTCGGACTGGGGCTCCATGCAAGATCTCACCTCGTGGAGTTTCAATGATCATGAGAACGGTGAGGAATCAACCCAGAACTACACGGGAGGATCTAGTCAATGATCTCAAGGCAGCTAGGACCATAGTCACCAAGAAAACAATTGGTAACACACTACGCCATGAAGGACTAAAATCCTGCAGCATCCGCAAGGTCCCCCTGCTCAAGAAAGCACATGTACAGGCCCGTCTGAAGTTTTCCAATGATTCAGAGGAGAACTGGGTGAAAGTGTTGTGGTCAGATGAGACCAAAATCCAGCTCTTTGGCATCAACTCAACTTGCCGTGTTTGGAGGAGGAGGAATGCTGCCTATGAACCCAAGAACACTATCCCCACTGTCAAACACGGAGGTGGAAACATTATGCTTTGGGGTGTTTTTCTGCTAAGGGGACAGGACAACTGCACCGCATCAAAGGGACGATGGACGGGGCGATGTATCATCAGGGCCAGGGCATTGAAGCCAGCCAGGCCATTGAAAGTGGCTTGTGGATGGGTATTCCAGCATGACAGTGACCCAAAACACACGGCCAAGGCAACAAATGAGTGACTCAAGAAGAAGCACATTAAGGTCCTGGAGTGGCCTAGCCAGTCTCCAGACCTTAATCCCATAGAAAATCTGTGGAGGGAGCTGAAGGTTCGAGTTGCCAAACGTCAGCCTCAAAACCTTAATGACTTTGAGAGTATCTGCAAAGAGGAGTGGGACAGAATCCCTCCTGAGATGTGTGCAAACCTGGAGGCCAACTACAAGAAACGTCTGACTACTGTGATTGCCAACAAGGGTTTTGCCACCAAGTACTAGGTCATGTTCTGCGAAGGGGTCAAATACTTATTTGACTCATTAAAATGAAAATAAATGTATAACTTTTTTAATGCGTTTTTCTGGATTTTTTTGTTGTTATTTTGTCTCTCACTGTTCAAATAAACCTACCATTTAAATTATAGACTGATCATTTCTTTGTCAGATGGCAAACATACAAAATCAGCAGGGGATCAAATAATATTTTTTTTCCACTGTAATGTTTATGCACCAAAAGTGAAACGAAACAGTGCTAACTAGATTTTGTCGTTGATAAGTCTTGGTTACGTGACTTACTTGATCTTGTGAGATCCAATGTGAAGCACTTAAATTCAGCGAACACAAATTGACTGATTTAAACTAGTCTAAAGCCAGATGAAACAGTGCAACAAATAAGGTTACATTTTTACATATGTTACTGTTTTTGATAATAAACATAAATCTTAGACACAAACAACACAAACCTGTTTGATGATTTGAAACAATTTCACTCATTAGAATATACAGAAACTAAGAAATGAATTTCTATAAGATATTTATTTTGATAAGGAAAAATGACTGGAAAAGTGTAAAGAATTCAAAATGTGAAGTGTTTGTCATGTTCTGACCATAGAGAGTTTAAAACCACAATTAATGCTCTGGTTTCTACCATTTTAACTTAGAAGCAAAAATCTGCCTTTAATCTTATTAAGATTTGAAATGTATCATAATAATTAACTATAGATTTCGACTGATATGCAAAACTTTATTGTGATATTGACCAATCGCCCAGACCTCTATAGTTTAGATTTGTTTTTTCTATTTTTAAAAAAGGTTTTCACGTATTGACTCTTAAAATATAATGTAATGTCAAAACAAAAAATAATAACATATTTTCCTTACAAATAGCTTAAATATAAAATGTTAAATCTTGGAAAAAATTACGTATCAAGATTTATTTATTTATAAATGTCATTAATGTTTGGGGATTTTACAACCTGAATTAACAATGACTTAGATTTGGATACAAAAAAATTTTTAATATTAAAAACAAATGAATTAAAAAAAAACTAAAATAATAATAATATTAAATACTGCTAATATACTTAAGGTTTGATTTTTAAGGATGTTGGTGACCAACAGTTCCCATTGGACTTCCATTATAGACAAAAAATACAATGGAAGTCAATGGGATCCAAAACTGTTTGGTTATCAACATTCTTCAAAATATCTTCTTTTGGAGAAAAAACAAAGTCATACAGGTTTGAAATGACATGAGTTTGAGTAAATTATGTCAGATTTTTCATTTTTGGGAGGACCATCCTTTTATTGTATGTCTGAAATGCATTTTTAATATATATTTTTAGACATGCCTTTGACCCACATAACAAATGATAGAGAAATACCACGTGCAATAGTCTTCTCTTCGTACATGTCTTAAAAATAACCTGTCTGGCCTCCATTAACTGACTCCTGTCTGCCAAGAGCTTGACTTTGGAATATAATTCAAAGAAACCCGTCTGTGTTCATATTGCAATTCCAGTGAGTCCAACACACCCAATTAACAGACATCTAAGCTTTCCTTTATACTGCACAATCCCAGCTTCCATTAACATGTAACAACATGTAACACAAACAGGCTAAGCCTTGCTCCAGGATTACACAGCAGAACATGAATTATGCTCATATAAAACAATCTTTCAACCATACAGTGAAAACAGTTTCTTTTCAAAGGAAGGCACACGAATGATAATGAGAATCTGTAGCACTGCAAATGGCGTTGTATTAGGGCCTATTTGAGAACTGCGGGTGGTTCGTCGCCTTTGTCTAAGAAGGGGCTGCTTTCACAATAGTGCTCATTATGAGGCATCTTCATGCTGTGAATTTGACATGAACACTTCCTCTGTTGGATCACGCTGTATGAAAATAAAATGTTAATTGTACGCAGATGGTGTGCGGGTTTGAAAAGAAAATAGACAATAAAATGAAAATTTCAAACATCTGACATCCAAGATCAAATAAAGACACACAAGGTCTCAAATCACATGAAAGCCAAATCTCCTCCCACCCCCAAAAGACTTTAGACTCTACAAGGGTTTTAACAGAAAGACGTGATTATTTCTGTAGGAATAAGTAGAAATTCTTCCCTATATGAACAGGAAAGGTTCAAGTCTTACAGGCAAGAAGTAGCAGGCTGTCAAAAGCTTTAAATAATACTGGGCTCCATTTATTAGACCACAACTTATTAAACTTTGTCATAGTTTATCCTTATTGTAGCTGCATGCTCTTGGATATTTATAGATTAATATGAGTTATCGATGAGTATAACAAAGAATTCTTATTACTGGCAGTAACACCTAAAAGGTAACTTTCAAAAAAGGTCTTATATTAATTCCACAATATTTATGGAGGGAAAAACTAGATCAGTTCCAAACTGCATATTTCCAGGTAAAATGCAAAAACTCATGGAAAACGTCTCTGAGGTAATTGCATCCATCCTTCAGGATTTTTCTTTTTGATGCATCAACATGATTTAAGGACCTGCAGGAGGAGTTAAAATTAGACTGAGATTTACAATGAATAACAACTTCAAATAAATGAATCGCATAAAGCTAATAAGCTAATATATACTTAATAGTCTGACTAAGGGTTATTATGAAACTTTTTTGCCAATTTCGAGTCTGACAGCCCCTGGTTCTCATCCACTTTCAATGTATGGAACAAGCAGCTCAGAAACCTGCTAAACGTTTCCTTATGTGATTCACAGGAGACAAAGAAAATGCACGTTTGGAACAACATGAGGGTGAATAAACGATGACAGAATTTTCATTTTCAGGTGAGATTTAAAGCCTCAGTTACACATAAACAGCCATCCTCCTTTTGGAGGGATGTCTGATGATCTTGTGTTCGACTTCATGCAGCGCCGTGAAAACCGATCGGCAGCTGACTTGAAGCAGTGCATGCCGGTTAGAATGCCGGTTACTTTGATGCCACACATGACAGTGAGTCGCGCCGGGTCAAGTCGGACACATTTTCTAACCGGCATACAAGTCAGCCGCCGATCGGTTTTCATGGTGCTGCATGAAGTCGAACATACCTAATTCCAATAGAGCTCACAAATCTTATTTTACTTGGAAAATATCACATTCGTGTGAAAAAAATTACTAAAGCTAAGCCAAACTTTGAACATTTTATAAAAGAGACTAAACAATATGGTACTACATTAGATAAAATTAAGAACAAAAAAGCAAGAAAGACCTATGAAGCTTTTTGTTACTTTCAATTGTTGTAATTTTACCCCTGGCATGAATTGTTTAACTTTACATATTCTTATGAATGTTTATTTGTTTTGTACTTGTTGTGCTATATATAGCTATATATAACTATGTATAATTTTTGCATTAAAAAAATACTGCCCACAAATCTGTTTTTAGAACAGTAAAGGCTTTTTTACTGTATAGTCGCAGTTATATTGAATCACATTTAATAAAAAAAACACTGATAATAGCAAATATACCCCCACTTTATTGGTATTTAAATAGTATATGTTTATGTTGAACTTTATTCTTGAACAGATGGCCCTGTATTAAGCAGTATATAAAAAGTGTTTCTGTTGCTCATGAAAACATTTCTGAAACGTCTGTGCATTTGACAAATATTGCATGTTATTCACTTCATCTGTGATAAAAGTATGCAAACACCACGAGAGCATCACTACCGGGAGCAGAAAGAGTCCGACTTCACATCTCTGCTTTCAATTCCACCCCCGTCTGTGCGGCGCTGCATGCAGTCGAACACACCTAAAGTCTTGAAGCCAAAAAGTGCATGAGGGGGCGTAAAGTGTAAACTTTGGCCTGCCTTCACTGAGTGGTTATCTTTTTTTATTATTTTTTTAAAGCGTTTTCATCCTGAGTTATGTGAATTAAGTCGAATGATCAGATATAATCAGGTTATTGACAAGAGCCTAAAAGCCTCAGCAATATATGATGACGCACAGATTGCCTGAGAGCAGATGAACTTGTCCTGCCACGTGATGATGTCCTAAGGCTCGGACACAATCCATGTCTCTGCTGCTCCACCCAAACACACAAAGGCTACTGGGATTATAACCCCCCGCTTGTTCAGGATAAACTCAAATCTTCATAGTTTTTCCTTCTCCAAGGCAAAGTGGAAAATAAATCAGCTTGCAATGACAATACAATTACAGTCAAGTCCCGCTCCCTGTGTTGATGCCTAGAGATGTACTAATTAATACAAATGTGGCATCCTTTCAAAAGTGCCTGACAACAGACAGAGACTGGAAGGGGCCTGCGGTTTTCTGATAGGACTTGCAGGATTGAGAGAGACACGGAGGAGCAGAGAAAGAGATGGTTATGCACACATGGGGTTTACCCGCCACAGTCTGCTCTTTCTTCCAAAATCAGCAGCCAGGAAACAGAGAAAGAAAGAGAGAATGAGAGAATAAAGGTAAACATATCACGAATATCATTTGATTCTCCACAAGAGCTGGATCATCAGTTTTCATTTCATTTCCATTTCTTTTTGTCATAATGTCCTTCTCTCTTGGCAATGTCATTCTGTCATTCTCTCAAATCCCCGATCTACTTTTTCATCTCTTAATTTCCAGACACAATACGCTGGTGCTCAATTAGCTTCACAGAAAAGAACTGACCATATCTGCACATAGCTGACTGACAGGCCTTTTGCGAAATCAAAGAAAACATTAATACGGTCTAATTCAAATCTGCTGACAAAGTCATCATCTAAATAAAATGCGTTCAAGGGTGTTGGGAATATTTACTGAATGGATTGCTCAAAAGGAATTTGGAAGTGAATGCACTCCCTGTGATCTGACAGCTCTTATGCCTCCCTTTTTTTGTATGATAGTTTGGGATAGGTCTGAACTAGTCTATACTTCCTGAAATCAATGCTGTAAGAAAACGTTTTTTCTCCACCTGACTGTTTGAGTACTTGCTACAGTGTGTTGCATACATGAAAAAGTATTTATGCACACCTAAAATTGTATGAACGTAAATGCATCAAGTGCAATCTCAAACCAAATGGTATTTATTTTAAAGACAATTAGCAAAATATTCCTAAGTGGCTTTTTTCTTGGGGGGGGTTTGTGGTTACAAAATTGTTACGTTTTTTGAAAGAATTATCTTATGCTCACTGAGGATGCATCTACTTATTGAAAATTTTAAAAAGTGAAATAATTACAATTTAGAATAGCACTTTTCTATTTTATTACATTTTAATTTATTCCTGTGATGGCAAAACTGAATTTTAAGCAACCATTACTTCAGACGTCATTGTCACACGATCCATCAGAAATCATTCTAATTTACTGATTTGGCACTCAATTCTTAATATTATTGTTGAAAACGCTTGTGCTACTTAATAGTTTAATTCTATCTTAATATTTTGAATCTATCTTTAAAAATAAATGTATAATCTTTCTTTAATCTTAATAGTTTTAATAAAAACTCAAATTCTCTATTATTTGATGAATAAAAAGATCAAAAGAACAGCATTTATTTGAAAGATAAATATTTTATAATATACTGTCAACTACTGTCACTGATCAATATAATGCATCCTTGCTGAATAAAAGTATTAGTTTAAAAACAATCTTACTGACCCCATATAGTGAATAATGCCATATTGTCAATGTTGTCAAGAAGTAGGTAATTCAGTCCAATCAGATGCTAAACTGGTGTGTACACTGATTACCAAACACCTAGGAATAAAACTGGAATCTTAAAAGATTAAAAAGCATGATAAATAATATGATCTTGTGTAAGGAAGAGGTGAAACAACTTAACATGAGGTCGAGGGAGATGAGTGACAGGCTACTGGAACAAATCCATGTACAGTGATTTCACCTATTCCAAGAAAAAGTCGATTGCTGTGTTTATCTGACGGTGACAAGCTATTACCAAATTGAGAGACGCTGGGCTATGGTAAAGTGTGTGGATCCAAATCACCCAAGCTTACGATAAATCCACAAATGTGATCATACTACTCGCACACAACAGTCTCATCTCGGGTCAGAACAGAGGAGTTTCTCTCACACTGTGGCATCTCTAAATCTCTGACATGTATTAATTGTTAACATGCATGAGAAAGCAACCTATCTTTTCTTGCAGAACAAGAACTCTAAAATGGCCAAGCTCAATATAAAAGTAAATGACCATGTTTATGCAAATCTATGATGCATTCAATGAGATTCAGAGAGCATTGTAATCACCAGATGGCTGAATGTTGGCCTCATCATCTTCACAAAAATCTGCACGCAGCATGCTGTCTCTGTGTGTCCACTATTGAATAATAATTGATTTTTTTGAGCAGGCATTTTACTTGGCAGATACAACAAATGTAAATGCAAAAGTGCCTTCCCTGAGGTCAACTGGGAAATAAATTGCACCTGTTCTTTAAACCAGGAAACTTATACAGCACTGACTCATTGGCTACACTTTCACCTTCATGGCTACTTTAATAGCATCCATGGGTTAAATACTCTGGTAAGATAGAAGACAGTCAGTAAAATACAAGTGAGAATGAATTAATGTGGAAAAAGCTTTCCAAGTCCACTGATCCCCCCCCCCCCCAATGTTATAAGTATGCTTTTGATTTGTAGCCATTCAAATAAATGAAAAAATGATCAGTTTCAGGAAAGTCAGATGTTTCAGTTGACTTTGCATGTGCACCTTGCACATTCCTGCAGCTGTAACCACTCAAATTTGAAGCAGCTTTCATAACCACGAGGACTGTTTCTGTTCTGTGTTAATTCATAGTTTACCGTGAGGAATTCAATAGCTAAAAATAACCGTATAGTCTGTGAAGTCATTTTTTTGCATAGCCACGTAACATTTCTGCAATAATTGCCCAGTTAAAAAAATCTATTTATTTATTACTATGAGAAAACTTGATCCAGTCTAGCATTAGCGTGCTCTATTCTTTTTCTATTCTATCTACTTGTTTTATTTTAATCATAATTTTAAAAATTAATTATAATAACTTGATCCTCTAACACTAGCTACATGTAATGCGTTTGACTTACCGGGACTTACATAGTGTTGCTCTTTTATTGATTTAATTGTTTCCATTTACCTCATTTGTAACTTGCTGCGGAAAAATCATCTGCTAAATGATTCAGTGTAAAGGTATACTATATAACGGAGTTAGTTAGCTAACAAACAAAAACATTATTAATCACAAAATTTATAAAACAGAAAAAAGGTTAAAAAAACATTTTGGCAACAAACTTACTTAATATTATAACGTTTAAAATATGTGACAGCTTGACCCAGCCTGACATTTATGGGCAGTATTCTTGTTTTAAGAACGTGTCAGATTGCAAAATACAGTGTAAAATATAAAACATATAGCCTATTGTTCATATCTGTAGGCAATTCTTCTGGAACAGGAAGAAAAGCCCCTGACTGAGGAGAATCCACGTCCATTAAAATGACTAAAGCAGTGACGCTCGTAGCACTTAATCCACCAACTGCAGATTATCATGCAGCCAGATTACAGATGCATGCAATCCCTTTGCAAAACCATTTTACACAAGCACATATTTATGTGCTGTCTCCAAAAACTTCGTGAGCTGCCTACCTTGACATCTTTTTGGCGATCACAGCACATTTTTGGGTCAGCACACGTCTAGGTAGGCAGCTCACTAGTTTTTAAGACAGTCATAATTTCAGAAATTGAATGTGGTATTTCCAATAGCTGCATAACGCAACATGCTCAATATGCTGTTCTCTATGAAATGCATTTAGGATGCATTCAGCAGCACGTGAGTTGACACACGTCCTAGTCTCAAACAGCAAAGATGCTACATTTGTTACTATAGGTGCAACTTTAAAACAACTAACGTAAAGACACTCATTGAAATAAAGCCATACCTTCTGATGGACTTTCAGATCTTAGAAGCAGGGTTTGTTCATTAACCGGGTGATGCACCTTCTTCGCACAGGATATGTAATGTCAAAACATAACTAAATAATACGGAAGCAATGTGGTTTTACATGGTCAGATCCTAAATCCAAAGTTTGCAGCATCGCTGCAGATAAAAACCATGTTGCTCGCCCCGTAAATTCCCACACTGAAGTCTGTAGTTCAGTATCAAGCTGTAAACACGCCCACACGCGCTGAAAGAGACAGAGTGGGCGGAGACTACGAGGCATGCAGATGTCACTAACCAATCAGCGCCACTCATAGGCGTAAAACAAGAGCCTACTGATGTCTTCTGGCTTCACCGCAAAAGGATGCAGAAACCGCTGTTGTGCGTCATTTATGGCAAGAAACAACAAGTGCGACGTTAGAACAAACTTACATTGCCTTGAGTTAAAATTAAGATACATCCCTATATTTTAGGACATATTTTCCTCATTATGCACTCGTAATAAAATATGTGTTTTAATTTGAACTCTAATATAATTTAACCACAATATATTCTTATCTATAACAAAGTCTAATGGATTATGGATTTTTTAGGTCTTTGTAATAGAGTAATTCAGTCATGATGTCAATATGTAGGTCATAATAATTTCCAGTGGGTTTTTAGAGTAGGCCTAGCAGTTTGGTTTAAGAGTAAAATAAGGTATTTGGTTAACATTACTTGATGAGGCTTTGCTCTTCACTATAAATTATAAATAATTATGAAGCACTTAAACTTACTGCTTATATCTTTGTTGCAGTTCCAGACTTTTTATATGGTCAACTACTTAGCGAACTGTTTTAAAAATCAAAATTTACATTTTATTTGTGACATAAATGTGAAATGCCATCAAGTAAAATTATTTACTTGATGATATTTCACATTTTTGTACATAAATTACTTTTACATAATAACATAAACTGCTCAGGAGGAAACCCTCAGCGAATTGTCTTTTAGGTTTTAGGATCACAAACTCATCAGCTGATACACATTTTCCATGTATTCTTGTACATATGTTCTTAAAGTTTAGTCTTCAACTTGCACTTAATAGACCTGTGGTACCACACAAACCACATAAATAATCTATTACAACTGACAATACAGAAGCATTGAGCTGTGCAATACATCAGCCATATATAAATAATTATCCTAGGACTTTCACACTCTACTGATATCTGTTGGTCACATTTTCCATTTGCCTTATTATGTGGAAGGAATAAGGTAGAAATCATATCACTTACAGTTGCACATGAAGGAAACTGAAGTACAGACAGCTTCTCGTGTCAGTGTAAGTGTGCCGCCATGGACTAAATGTCACTGTAATGAGATGTAAAATGTGATCTCTCATCCGTGGATCCAGTTAGGCTGTTTAATTCAAAGTGACTATAATTGCTTTTCAGAATGGAGATCCAGCTCAGTGTATTCACTGTTGAATTTGGACACAGTAACTGTAAGAACCATAACAGGATTGTCACACAGAAAATGATCCAAATGAGAGGATAATGATGGAAATCTAGAAAGAGAAGACCAACTATTCAGCAGGAATTCACACACATGCAGACGATGCAGGTAAAAGCTGATGTAGTAGACCAGCCACAGTTTGGCTAGAAAACTTTAAAATATGTTTCTTGGATGTAACATCTGGATGAATGTGATTTATTTTTTTACCGGCAGTGGTGCATGTCTTTAATTCAGACAGGTATACACTCCTTCCTGGCATAGAAAGCCTTTGTGAGACATATTTGATGAGAGGAAACAAAAGTAAACAGAGGACGGTAGGATTGTCCCTAAAGAACCAGACAGTGCTGACCCTACGTTGATTGGATCTGCATGTGGATGCATCCTCTTCCTCTTCCTGAAAATGAACAGCATTCCTCCTGCAGGACGGACAAACTTCCGGCTGGGATTTTACAGTGCTTAACTTGGGATGAAGTTGCACATTTTAGACTTATATTTTACATTTTACATTTATACACTAAATGACAAACTCTTTCTGAACTCTTACTGACTTAAAAAAAAGACTTACAATTGATATCAATAGAAATGTAATACAAGAGGATTTACCTTAAATGGCCTCTAGAAACAATTAAAAATACTTGTTTGCATAAGTGCAGACATGTACATATGTCTAATACACGTTTATAAAGGCCAGAGAGCTCTGTTCTGTTCTGTTCTTGAGTGCTGCAGTTGCTCCTTGCCACTCAACCTCACACTTTTGTCACGAGGTGTGGAGAGCTTTGATTCCACGCAATTGATATGACTTTAAGCAACAAAATCAGCCTACAACTGAAAGCAGAACAAATCAGATATGCTGCTCCACATAAGGGCACATTTGCTACACCGAGGAAGCAGAGAAAAGGCACAGATATCTTAGGATCACCCTAGCAATGAATCAATCCCTGCAGGGGAGCTATCAGAGATTTAGTGCTCTGTGTTGATGAAGGAATGCAGGTAGAAATAGGATAGCGCATACATGTCAGTAGCTCTATCAGCATATGGAAGACATTATGTCCTGACCTGAGATTTAACCCTGTGTGTTTTCTTGCTTTATGGTTCACACTCGTGCATACTCATAGCTAAAAAAACACTTTCAGTACCCTGCTGATGAATCTTCTGCACCATGAACACATTACAACACTGGCAAAATAAAAACGTTTTATCGCACATTTCTGACTTATTTACTGACAAATACGAGTTTATATCTCATAAATGTGCCTGTTTTGCTCAGAATTGCAAGTTTAAAGTCCACATTTTGAGGAATCTGTCTGAATCACTGGTCTGTGAAATTTATGTAACAGTATTAGCAACAATAAAAACGTTTTAGCTTTATATCATAATGCACGACAATGTAAGCAAAATTAACATTAATGAAACATCTGAGAGAAAATATAGCATTGCAGGGAACGTGTCTAGCAATTCTCATGCACATCAGTAAACGATAAATTATTTGGATTTAAATTAAAATCAGAACTGAAATTACATTTTGTGAATCTGACCTATAATTGAGTAATATGTATTTTACCAATTATCTTAACCTAGATGTCAGAGGAACATTAAAAAAAAAACTTTGATTTGGCTCAAGTCATATTACATAACATGCAAAGTCTGTGGTGTAAAAACATTTTTGTGGCAGCAGATATTTTGTCCACTTTTAGAAAGTGTTTTTAAGTGCTAAGCATTCAGGACACAAAATAACACCAGAAACACTGGATATATTGATGCATGGAAAATATCTAGTGTCTTCCATGTGTGTCCATCCAAAGAGCAAACGTGTAGCTCGTGCTCAAAACCGATTCATCAGGCACATGTGCTTCAATTTTTATGTGACATTTTGAAAGCTTATACAAAAGCCATTGAGTCTGTTCCTCTATATTGTCAGTCATCTGTCACAGTGTATTAAAGATTTGAGGTTAAATGTTGTTTTTGTGGCTTCTGTATCTGCATCCCCACTAACCAATACTGGCAAGCTCCACTGTGCCATTTCTCCAGGCTAAACCAAAAAGAGAACGGAAATGATTACACGTCAGAGGGGTAAGTGCTTCCATAGCTCCCCACAAACTCTGTTTATTAGCAGCAAATAAAGACAGCCGGGGACCCAGACACTACTGTTAAACTCGTGGCAGCTCAGGGGCGCCAAGATGATGTTTCATAAACCCTCCACTCTCTAGTTCATTAACTTGAGACTATAAACTGTTCAGAGATGCTTTTGGAATGTGCGAGACTTGGAATGTGGAAAAACAGATGATATTGATCCAAAAAAGCCAACAACTATTTTAGAAGCTGAAGTTATTGCAGACAGTTCTTAGACAGCACTGAAGTCTTAGATCACTGGGACATTCCAGAATGGGTTGATGTTGTTTTAATGGTGGACCATCATAGTCATGAAGAACACCCCCAGCAAACTATGGAGTCACCAGCAAGCTATAGAAGATTCAACTTTTCAGAATCATCCCTCTGCCAATTTAAAGATACTCGGAGTTGGTATAAGCTGAGTAGAGGAAGTGTTTATCAGGATTCAATGCTGGGTCATTGACCCTGTGAACTAGGATGTTGAGGTGAGGGGAATCCCAGGAGTTAATCACAGCTGATGACAGGCTCCTTTTAAACACTACACTATATTATTAAAATGCATGAACAGGGCTTTTGCGGCCATTGCAATTTCACATAGACTGTCTATAGTGAATTGTGGGCAATGTATATGATTGAATAGTCACAAGCCTTAGTTACACAAGGAATGGCCTTTTGTGACCCATGATTCTGGATGCCATCATCATGTTTCATCATTTTGATAGTCAAAGCATGCACCTGCCAGGGAATTCTTTTGAGCAATTTTTGCTTTATGCTCTTGCTCCTTTCATCTTTATCATCAGATCAATCAGGACAGCATGAGCCTGTGAGTAACATCCCAGCTTTTAGTTTCCACAGACTTTAAGGTTCCTTTGGGTGGACTGTGTAATCTCCGATACACCGTGTGGTGTCTGGTTATGATGATCCCTTCGATGATTATAAAAATGAGATAACGTAAATACATAAGCCTGTGCGTCCTGATGTAATGTAAAATACACACACGCATGTATATATATATATATATATATAACGCACTATATTTGCCATGTTGTCATGTGCCATGTTTCCTTTCCTGTGACCTTATGGGATAGGATCTTGACTGAATTGTAGTTTAACCGTGTACTTTTTCAAATGCTGTTTTATGAATACTATAATTTTGGACATCGTATTTCTCAAAACACTATCACTTTTTATATGAATTCATAACTGGGAACTAGCATAAAACCCTATCACTGAAAAAAATGATTAATTGAATCTACTCAATTTTTTAAGGTAAGTGTTTGCAATCATTTATTTTAGCTACATTTAAATAAACAAATTTAGTTGACTGACTTTCAACATATTTTTAATTAAATGTAGCTAAAATAAATTGATTGCAACCACTTACCTTAAGTAAATTCAGTAGATTCAATGAATAATTTTTTTTCAGTGATAGATATACAGAAATGCTGCTGTGAACATGTAAGATGCTGCTGTATGAATACGCATGCATAAATACGGAGCCCCTAAAGAGACATGGTGGTGGAAAAAATTTTTTTGACATATTTTTCAATTTTTTTGCATTCTCTCGCAAAACTTTTGCATTACTCCGAGAAACTTTGTGGTCTCTCGCGAAGATATTTGCATTCCCTCAAAACTTTTGCGTTCTTTCGCAAAAACACTTCCTGTTTACTATACAGTCAGTGCTAAGTTCAAGGCATGGTTTTGGGACATATTGTATTGGCTATTTTTTTAAATATATAACATTTGGGCTTTTTATTACTGTTTTTATATTAAGCCACATTCCTATGGGGAGAAAATGCTTATCGTGCAAATCAGCTCATATTTTGGGCACACCTGTTTACATGTACACAGTACAAATTCTTAATACATAATATATTTGGTCTTTTTTATCATCTTCATTAAGCCACGTTAAGTTTTTTATGAACAATGCAAGCTGTATAATAAACAGGAGTGTTTGTCTGAACTCAACAGGTTTTGCGAGAGAATGCAAACGTTTTGAGAGGAAACACAAAGTTTCTCGAGAGAACGCAAAACATTTAAAAAATATTTTTTCCACCACCATGTATGTCCCTTTATGGGCTCCGTACATAAATCCCTTAGCAGATCTAGACAAGTGGAGCTGGGGGGGGGGGGGGGGTTGAAGGTTTCAGAGGAACTCTGCACTGAACATATTATTTAGATATTAGCAAGCAATCTCATTGGCTGCAGAATCAGCAAAGGCCAATCAACTTTGACTAGATATTCATATAGCAGAAATAATAAGATGCCAGTATGTGTCTCCGAATTGTTTGTTTGGGACTGTTTTCACTGGCAAAGCAAAAACAGACAAAGTAATAGCCAATATTGTATCTAAAATATAAGTTGTTAAATATCACCTTCATGTTTACTGAACTGTTGTACAAAATAAATATTACACTCACAATGCCTAAATATCGATTTTGCGACTTCATACAGCTGAATCACTGATACTTTCAAACTCTTCTCTCAATGATGTGGTATCTTAAATTGGATTATAATTAGTTTAGAGAGTAGACCACTCTAAAAAACCTTGTTTTCACACTCTCTAGTTCTTCCTCTCTACAGCTTCTTAACACTGCATGTTGCTCACCTTCTGTACACAGCATGACCACTTCAAAGGATCCTGTTCTCCTGCAGAGGCCCAGAGCAGGAAGCACAGCTGGCAGCTGTTCACAGAGCGCTGGAAGTTTTGCTTCTGCTCTCTTGTGTTCCCCTTTGGCCTTCTAGTTTTTGGGGGCCTGAAGGGAGTACTAGTTTACAGTAGTCCTCCACCTGATGACATGTCCATACTCCCTCAGAGAACCTGACTGTAAGACCTGCTTGTTTCCAACAACGTAGCTATGGCTTTATATAATAGTACAATATAAAAAGAAACCGCAAATTGGTTCCTGTTAGTAACATGTAGTGACTCAATAGTCACTCATTTACCAGACAGCAACATAGTGTTGGCCCAGATCCGGCCCACATCTGGCCCGCGTGAAATCCATGCCGGCCAGATGTGGGCCAAATCTGGGCCGACACTGCTTGCTGTCTGGGTTGCAACTGAAAGCAAAAGTAGGTAAGGTCTCCTGTAAATCACTGACCTTTAACAGACAAGAGCAGCCAGAAACAAGAGCTCTTTCTCTTTCCTCCAGGTTGAGAGAGACAGGGCTGCTGCTGATGTTTTTATCTAAACAGCAGTGCAGACAGTAAATCCACTGCTTGTCTCTAACTATACATTGACATATTGTTCAGGGGAGATGTTCCGGTTCCCTGGTGACTTGCAGTATTTATTGCTGAGGTTGTTCCTCATCATTTTAGACAGTCTGGCACATGAGGATAAGAGTGTGTGTGTGTGTGTGTGTGTGTGTGTGTGTGTGTGTGTGTGTGTGTGTGTGTGTGTGTGTGTGTGTGTGTGTGTGTGTGTGTGTGTGTGTGTGTGTGTGTGTGTGTGTGTGTGTGTGTGTGTGTGTGTGTGTGTGTGTGTGTGTGTGTGTGTGTGTGTGTGTGTGTGTGTGTGTGTGTGTGTGTGTGTGTGTGTGTGTGTGTGTGTGTGTGTGTGTGTGTGTGTGTGTGTACACAAAATACAATCGAACCTGAATTGAAGCAATGCATCATACTTTAGCTAACAAATCATCATCTGCATATATCTATATTACGCTACAACTATCTAAAACATGATAAAAATGTATAATAGAATAAATTTGCAGGAATTACAGTAACAGCAATTCAGTGCATGTGTGAAAACTCTTTTTTTAACACTTGCCAGCCCGGAGGGCTTTATTGGGCAATTTTTCCTTCCTTTCAGCTTCTAACTTGCCATGTTGAATGTCCAATACGTGCAGGAAATCCAAAAGCCTCCTCCCTTTTGTGTTAGCTAAAAGCAAATGGCTTTTCATTGAACTGAACTTTTTGAATGCAAAGATCAAGTGCAACTGTGAGAAGGAACACTCCACAGTCAGTGTTTTAGATCTTTTGGATCTAAATAGGCTGTATTTGATAGTATATTTGATTCATTTAGCATATATGTCAGGATTATATGATTATATAGTGATAAATAAATAAATAATGTAACATAATATAATATACAATTTAAACTAACTGTTTTGTGTTTTAATGTAAGGTTATGATCATTCAGAAACTTATTTATTTATTATTAATTTATTATTAATCATTTATTAACAAATTGAATTATTCTTATTTAACAGCTTAAGACAGCTGCTTAATACTTTTGTGGAAACGGCGATGTGTTTTAGGGATACTTTTACGAATAGAAAGTTAGAAAGAACAGCATTTATCTGAAAGAAAGTAGTGTATATAGTATATGTTTATAAATGTATACATGATCATATTCTGCACACTGCTTGGTATGATTGAGATGCATGCTCGTGTTCTTCAGAAGCACATATTTCACATATCAGCAAGACTCACACGTGCTTGTCATTATAGATAAGCTTACAGATATCCTCCACCGAGCTCCACATCACAATGGCTGTCTGTGGCACTGTTTAAACACTTGAGACTTGTTTTCTCTCCTGGGAAGGAGGATTAACTGTCATGGAATGATAGATGTTTAAAGGCCCTCATGGGGGCATTCACAGGATGAGGAGACATGACATGGCCTAAGAGGTGAGCAAATAGATAGTCATGTTGAAAGATGTGCACATGATTTATGGCTTCTGTTTGGCAAGATTTCAAAGTACCACTCAAATATTTTGTTTCATGTGCAGAACGATCAAGATTAAATGGGTTATTGATGTTTCAGAGTCCTTTCCTCTCTCCTTTCACCATTATTACAGCCCTCATAAGAACCCATAGGCTTCCTAAATAAGTTAATCTAATGTAAACTGCAGTTATAATCTATTAGTGTGCCATCCAGTCACAATGTAACACGTCTAAATATTTGGCAGGCTGAGACTAGACAGTGTGGGTGGCATGTGTGATCTACAGTGAGTGCTCAAGCAAACAGCACATCAATAGGATTAAAGAAGAGGAAAGTAATTAATCTGTAATCCTGTTTGCTGTATTGTGTGTCTTTTGAAGAGATGACAGGCAGTTCCGTCTTTGGCTAACCATAAGCTTCTTTATTTAGCAAAACTGGCACTTCTTCAAAATGTATTTTCTTCACCTATGCAAAATGATTCAGTAGCCTACATGCTTTGATATGCATATTGTGCTATTCATTGTAAAAGTTTGGAAAGCAGAGCTTTCAACAAATGGGTACATATATGTGCCGTACAAGTGCAATTTTTCCTAATACCCCTGCATGTACAGCAGCTATCCTCAAATCTGGCCCACTCCTGCAGAGTTTAGCTCTAACCCTAATCAAACACACCTGAGCATGCTAATCAGCGTCTTCAAGATCATTAGAAAATCACAGGTAGGTGAGTTTAATCAGGGTTGGAGTTAAACTCTGCAGCAGATTGGCCCTCCAGGGAAAGATATGAGGAACCCTGCATATGTCGTATGTCGGTTCGCTGTTGCCATCTAGTGGAGAGCAAACTCAACAACTAATTGTTTTAAACAGTTTGTATGCAGGCATTTTAATTTAAGAAGCTACATCTGTTATCAAACAATTGCAATACCTTTCAAAATGTAATTTTTTGTTGTTTTTTTTATGTTTTTGAAAGGAATCTCTTATGCTTACCAAGGCAAAATTTTATTCGGTCAAAAATATAGTAAAAATGTATATTTCCTAATATTCATGTGACGTTTTCAGCATCATTACACAAGTCTTCATGTTACATTATTTTTCAGAAATCATTCTAATATGCTGATTTGGTGCTCAGGAAACATTTCTAAAAACAGTGTGCTTTTTGTGGAAACGGACACTTTTTTCAAGATTCTTGATCATTCTTGATGGTATAGAAAGACGCATTTATTTAAAGCATAACATTGTAAATGTCTTTACTGACACTTTTGATCAATTTAATGCATCCTTGCTGAATAAAAGTATTAATTTTTTTTTTATTACTTATTTTTTATAAAATAATAAAAATAATAATAATATAGTAAAAATGTTAATTATATTCGATATTTTTCAAAATGATTAAACATTATTTTGAGAAAGTCTTTTAAGGACACAAGGTTATCCAGGAGGCAGAGTTTTCAGATCAAAACATCTGCAGAGCTGTTTTTTGTTTTTGAGTTTTCTGTTTGTCTGTCAACCTCATCATTTCCTACTAATGATTTTTTCATAAACATCCCTTGTTTTTCTACTACTGCACTTGGGGATGTATTACAGGTGAATATGCTATTTTCTCTCTATTTTAATAAAAATAAACATTGCCGTATTAAAAATATTAATAAAGCCATTTTTGTCATTACTTATTTAAACTTTTATAGTACATTAAAAAAAATTGTTTTAAAGTGACAAGACCCTTTTGTCAACTTTTGTTTATTTGACAAAATATTTAATAAACACTTTACGTTAACATATACTACATAATAATAATAATGAAATGTTACTTAAGGCTGTGAGGATGGAGCTGTTTCCAGATCAAATCAAAATTGAACAAAACATAAATTTGAACACATAAACGGTTGGAAGCATGTTTTTTATCATTGCAATGATAAACACATAATAACGTATTATACAAAATAACAAAACATATACAAATAATTATTAGAGGAAAATAGAATATGCAATAAAGCTTTAACTGCATCAGCTTGACAAAAACACCCACACACACAGAACCAAGAACAGACCTGAGCACAAACATGTACCTGTCATAACTGCACATTCCACAAAATGCAAAAGGATGTTGATTCTATTAAAGATGTGGGCGTTCAGTTTATCTGAGTCATGAGTCATTCATGCTGCCACGGTCTTCCGTGTGATTACGCTGCTCTTCAGCTTCCACCCTTCCAGCCCCAGCTTGAGCCACTGATATGAACAGCCATGAGGGTTTATCAGACCCGATGCCTTGACCCCTCCCTATCACAGAAGTGCATGCTCATAGCCATTAAAAATAAGAGTCCATGTCATTTAACATCATAAATGCAAAACAATTTGACTGTTTTAGCTATTGTTTCTTGCTGCTGCGTTTGTGCCAAATTTGGCATTATGTGTGTACAAAGAAAGCAGATGCTACATGTTTATATTCTTTTGAAAGAGTATGAAGTGTATGATTGTTTTAGGTACAACAAAACAACAGTAATTTGCTGACAATACAGCTTTAACACTTTAATCATCCACTATAGAGACTTGCATACATGTAAATCGTCTGCATAAGTAATTCATAGGTTTATAGTTTTTTCAACTTCTTACACACATTTTCAAAACGCTGACTCTTTTTTCAATACTTTACACACAAATCCAAGAATTGCACACACAAAATGCAAAATGCCTCACTTCTCTTGCTAAATGAAGCACTGCATTCAAAATATCACAAACACATATCAAAAGAAAACATTTGAAAAAACCTTTTGCGATAATTTTAATTCAGTGTGTTACATAGAGAATTGTGTGTTGTGTTTTGCAAAAACTGTTTTATGAAAATGAAAACTGAGTCAAAGGCCAAGAATTAGTGTATGGTTTTGCAGATTTGGTGTGTGTTTCTGCTGTTTGAGTGTCAGCTTTCAGAAATTGTGTGACAGGTAAAGATTTTGTGTGTAAGCAGTTGAAAAAAGACTGTAAATGTTAGTATCAAATTAATGTTATCAACATTATATACATATATATAGAATATAGAGTAAGATGCACCCCTTTAACCTGTAACATTTTAATATAAGATAAGCATGTGCAGGATGATGATGCATCAGCCAATGTGTTATTATAGGGGAAAAAAATATATAAAAGAGGGAGGTTTCAAAATAAAAACTAGGCTATAACTTTTACTTCACATGTTGATAAACTAATGTAAACTGCCTAATGTAATGCCACAGATCACTATTTTCCAGACACACAAAATTAGATCCATTAATGTTGATATTCAGATGAAATGGCAAAATTAAAAATAGCGTAGCCATTAATCACGGATCTCACTGGACTGACTCCAGTCGGAATCCCGGCGTGATCTAATGTGACGCACAGAACGCTTAACATTGCGCAGCTTCAACTGTCACGTGATCAGGCTACCTCTCTCTGGCCGGTGAGATGAAGACAGCGACCGCAGGGAACTACATTTCTGCTAACTGCTCTCTTATGTGCTATATTTATTACGTCGAGATAGGCAGAGTTTGTAGTTAATTATGTGATCGAAAATATATGGCAAAGCTGCCGAACCGCAGTATACACGACGAAATAACATACGCTTTGTTTAGAAACTCAATTTATATTTAGCTTTTCACCTGTGTATAGGCTATATTTTACGTATAATGCTCTCGAACACCGAAAAAGAGTTGATTGTACAGATATGGGACAAAATGCTTCCAGTGGCAGAAGATATTGGATCTGAGGCTCTTTTAAGGTATGCTGTATTGATCAAGCAATGTATGCTTAGCCTGGAGACCGATATTCCTATAAACAAAATACTTTTACAGACAGGCTGGGATTTTGCTTTTTGTTAAACTATACAGAACTTGGTCTGACTTACTCCTTGGTGGCTCCTTGATAGCTCGCCGTTCAGTTTTCTGAATATCAAAAGTCTTTACAATGATTGATGGTCGTGTCGTATTTGGCACTTTCCCCTGAGTGGTGACGCAAGCAGCGGAGTGGGAGGAAATACTGCGGGGGTCTCGTGCCGTCTGCGCCTGGCTGACATTGTTTTTCTCCCTTGTTAACTGCTTTACAGGATGTTCACAACGTTCCCCAAAACAAAGACATACTTCTCTCATCTAGATATCAGCCCCCATTCAGAGCATTTACGATGCCACGGGAAGAAAATCGTCCAGGCTTTAGCCGAGGGTGCGAGGAACATAAGCACTCTCACCACTACGCTGGCACCACTAAGCAGGTTCCATGCCTATCTACTGCGAATACATCCTACAAACTTCAAGGTGTTCATGTGATGTCTGTCTGTCCACCTGAACCAGTATAAATATGATGGTGTATTTCTCACTAACGTTTCTCACTAACGTAAACCTCTCACATTTTCCAGATTTTCAATCATTGCATCCTTGTGACGTTAGCCTGCTATATGGGTGAAAACTTCACACCTGTTGCACACGCGGCGATAGACAAGTTTCTTTCCGCGTTCTCAGCTGTTTTAGCCGAAAAGTTTCGATGAAGACCCGGTCTCCGAAGAAGGATGTGATGGTTCTGAGAACTGTCTTTAATAAATAAACAATAGGCCTACATGATTTACAAAGTATGTGTGTATTTGTTGTTTTTCGAGATTAAATAATCAATTTAAAATAAATAAAAAAAAAAATGTAAATGTTTTTTTCTTTTTTTTAGCTGTATAAATGTCTAGTGTGTGTGTGTGTGTGTGTGTGTGTGTGTGTGTGTGTGTGTGTGTGTGTGTGTGTGTGTGTGTGTGTGTGTGTGTGTGTGTGTGTGTGTGTGTGTGTGTGTGTGTGTGTGTGTGTGTGTGTGTGTGTGTGTGTGTGTTCAATGTGATTCAGTCAATGCAATTTTATTTGTTAATATTTTGGGCTTCCAAAGTCATCCTTATCATTAGGTACTTAAATTTCCGACGTCATCGTCGTTGTTGAGCTGTGAAGCTGGCTATTAGATAGCCTGCTTGATACCAAAGGACAGAAATCAATTAGCAAGCACAGTACTGCACGGTCATAGCCGTGATGTTTGATGTGGGTGTGGTGCTATCCAGAAATAAGTGCTGAAATCTTGGCCGAAGTCCAAAGGAAATGTGACGCTCTCCTTTGTGCTGAAAACATTTGTACTGTAGACCTGTCATTACCTGCGGATAACATCAGTACCTTAGGCTTGTATTAAATAGAACAGGAACGAAACAGGTAGGATTTCTGTAATAGACTATTACCAATAAAACAAAAATGTTGTTCAAATGTGCTGGTTTATATATTTATCATCAGTAAATATTATTTGTTTCAATCTTACACATTTTAGCTAATTGCCTTTTTCTTGTCCCATTACTAGTCAAAAGATTATTAGGCTATTTGAAGCATACTGAATGGTGCAAAGCAATTTGAATAAAGCATTAAAATATGATTTAAATAGAACCAAATAAACGGGAAAAAAAATGAATGATTAAAAAAAAATGTATTTTGGGGGGGTACAGAAATCTTTGTTTCTAACCGGTTTCATTTGACTGATAAATAGGCCTAAGCATAACATACGTTTATGTTAAAACTGTGCCTAATCCAAATGAATGACAATATGCAATTCAAATACGTTTATAATAAGGCTAAATGAGTGTTTATAAAGCATTTTGTATCTTTATTGAGGGGATTTTGGACATTGCATCAGTTAGCTATAGCCTCTTTCGGTCTTGTCGGGCGAGGGGAAAAAAGAGGAAGGGAGGGGCAGGAAGAGGAAATCATATCAGAATGAACATCAAATACTGGGCTTCGCTATCTAAAACTTTCCAAAATTCTTGTAAGTGTAAAAAATTTTAATATTAGCACTTTAATCAGAGCCTATTTAATGTGAGATTCATTGTTTTATTGTGTTTTGATTTTAAATAACTCAATGGACAACGAAATCGTTTCAATTATTTATTTATTTATTTTTACTGTGCATTACGCAATCCCAGTAAGCTACATGATTTCCTCATTCAGTCGATGAATCAATTATACTGCTTTCTCAGGGCTGCCACAGCAACACACAGGAACTTGTGCCACGCAGCTTGGATGCCTGGGGTGAACTCGGCCCTCATGCGCGAGGCGATCACCACGGTCATGCAGTCACCTAAGAGCTGGAGCAGAAGTTGAGAAAAGTAAAGAAAACACAGCTCAAACATAATCAGCAACTTCATAGCCACTGTTTTGAGACGCAAACCTGGAAATTGCCTGGGTCGACTTGCAGTTTCTCCGAGTGAAGCGCGCTAAGGGAAGCGTAGGTTTTCTTGATGTTATCCATGTTATTCAGAGCCATCTCCAGACCTTGGATCACTACAATCCCGTGCGCTGTGACCTTTGGGTTAGCCATGATTGCCTCGGTACTAAATAGATTTCCAAACCCACCAAAGTACCGCCGAGTCCAGGGGTAGACCACAAAGAGCCTTGAAACCATACAATGAATACAAGAACAGGCCTTAATTGTAACAAGCCACAAGCACATGCTTTGAGGACATAGCTACATACAATAAAATATATCAAACAATTGAAGAATGGCAGAAATAAGATTAGCCTGCCTACCTCGTCAAGCTCTCGCGGCCCACCGACTCGTCGAGTTGGGCGAACACCGCCTTTATCGCTACGCGTTCCTCAGCTGTCCACTGAACCATCGTGTCGTGTGGCTTTACAACTGGACAGATGTTTAAATAGGGCCTTCTAGGCCGCCGCCCATGTGTTTCGGCCAGATGTGTTTTGGCCGATAGTGCGAGAAACTAAGGCGGCAGATGACCGATAAACGTAGTCCATGTGAATTAAGTTTAGCAGGCTAGGACACTGATAGTTCATCGCCAGAGTGTGGTTCTTTATTTAGGTTTATAGTTTGTTTGTTGATTTATTTAACCCGAAGAGAGCGAGTTCGTTAGGGTAGTGTATCTATCATATTTGCGTATGATCGCCATATCCTGCACGTGGTCTCAAGAGTAAATAATTGCCTGTGCATGTAATAATTTCATTTCTCAGCTTTTGACTTTAAGGAAGCCACAAAACAATCGAAATGTTCTCAATGAGGTAATCTGAAACCTTGAAATCATCAGTTAATCATCTTTGAAATCATAAAACATTAAATAAGCTATTATCTCTCAATAAGAACGGATGTTCTTATAATAATTAAGGCTATAGTATCCTAACATCCTAGCCTAGTGTTTTAATTAATTGTATTTTTTAAATAAATTGTATTTAAAAAACAAAATTAAATGTACTTTGCTGGACAAAAAAATAAAAAATACCAATCAAATGTAATTTTTAATTAAATACTTTGAGAGAGAGTATTTTGTATTTTAAATACTCAAAATACATAATCAATTAGATCAAATTTTATTCTCAGATAATACAATATTTTTCTTCACAAAAAACACAACACTATTTATACATGTATTTATTGAACAACCATGTTTCTTATTTACATTTCCTTGCATTTATAAATACACACCTGTACATACAAATACCATATACAGTATTTTTTATTTTGTTTATTGTGTTCTTTCAAAAAATATTGTATATTATTATTTCCTATTTACTTACAGTATTCTGTTTTTATTATATGTGTCTTGTTACTGTCATTCTGTTTGTGCTGTGGAAGCCTCTGTCACATAACAAATTCCTTGCATGAGTAAACATACCCGGCAATAAAGCTCTTTCTTCACCTGTGTTAATAGTACTGCTAACTATAGCCTATATAGTTTTTGGCTAGATGCAAGTGAATCATATGACATCCTGTTGGATCTGGGTTAGACCCCCCCCCCCCCCCACCCCCAAATACAAAAAAAAAAATAAAAAATAAACATGTTGTTGTTAATTACCCACACTTGTGTCATTCCACTCCCATAAGACCTTCATTCATCTTTGGAACATAAATTAAGATATTTTTTGATGAAATCCAAGAGCTTTCTGTCCCTCTACAGTCACATTCAAGGTCCAGAACGGTAGCAAACACATCAAGCAGCCTAAGTCATTAAATACATCATTAAAGTAATCTAATTTTATTAAGTGACATGAGTGTTTTTTAGTACAAAACCCCATAATTTACCACTTTATTTCTGAAAATATTATCCAAACTCATGTGTTGTGGTAAGTCTAGTGAAACACAATATGCCACTCACCCATCGCGTCTACACATGCCAAAGCCCATTTTTCTGCCGAGTCGTCTATCATGTGTGAACACAACACAAATGCGTTTTAATGCTTTTGTGAACGCACAATGCAGATCAGTATTTTCATAAATAAAGTTGTACATTTTGCTTTATTGTTCAAACAAAGAACTCATGTCACTTAATGAAATTGAGGTTGAACCACTGAAGTCACGTGGAGTAATTTAACGATATCTTTCCTACCGTTCTGGACTTTGAATGTATAAGTTGCGTTACTGCCTAGAGAAAGCTCTCAGATTTCATCAAAAAGATCTCCATTTGTGTTTTAAAGAGGAACGAATGTCGCACTGAGTGAAACGACACAAGGGTGAGTAATTAATGACAGAATTTCCATTTTTGGGTGAAATAAACCTTAACACTTTGGGTGAAATGAACCTTAATTTGTCCATGGTTCCATCTTCCAACTGGGAAAAAATTAAAGAAGCTGTTTTCAATCTGGCTAGCCTATGTATTAAAATATATACTATTAGAAATTGCTCACTGAATGTTATTACAGGATAGATGAAAAAGCTGCTCTAGAACTTTACTTGCTATAGCTGACAAGTGACGTTAGCTTGCTTGGCAAAAGTTAGCTACTTGTTTCTATATTTCTAAGTATTAAATTAAAATAGGCTATTGCCAATGTCTGAACAGCATGTAACGAAACTTTACAAATTAAAGCCTGTAGACTAATTATTATATGAATGACTCAGGGTGGTTTTGCTGGGAAAATCCAAGGGAAACTGTCATTACAGTGTAATTATGAATCCCTCTGGCCACTGCTCGCTGGCATTGTGTGTGCAAGAGCATGAGCAAAGTTACTGACCACAGCTCTCTGAACAGCCACCTGTGTCGCTAATAACAAGGGTTTCTGAATTCCACATAGAGCCTTTCACAGCTAAATATCAGCATTTTTAGGAGTTAATCTTTACTGCTGACAGTGGCAGTGAAATAGCTTGAGTCATTCTCTTGAGTCAGATTAGGTGGTATGACAATATAGTTTCACAGGACTACCTAACTACCTAGTTTATGACATGCTGATAAAGAAACGATAAAGGAGCGATAAAGAAACATGAAAAAATTAAGTGCAGAAATGTTTGATAGTATTCAAGTAAACAGAAATGAGAAGAAATATGGATCAATATATTGGATATATTGTGTAGTGTTATGGTTAAAGAAAATGTTGTTTATAAATATGTTGTTTATAAATTGTTCAAGGAGGGGAAAGCAATTATCTTTATATCTAAATACTTGCTAATTGTGCCCATCTCTGCCTACCACTTATATCAGACATGACATATCTAATATTATATAGCCTAAATATTGTTGTTGTTTTTATTATTTTCACCTTGGCAGAAATTAGCAAATTTGAAATTAACAATGCTGTTAAAAACTGTTTTATTTGATGAACTGCTCATTTTTATTTCTCAGAATCAATGGAACAAACAAAGTTTAACAATATTTCACAGACTGGGGAAGAGAGATGAGGGCCAGAATCTTATCAACAGCTAAGTGAACTTTAGGAGTGAACACATTCGGAAATATCATGCCCAACACCGCAAGGATGCGGTGAGACAAGATCGGGTGAAAACAGAGAAGACAGTCAACGTCAATACATTTCAGGTGCTTTAAAATGTAACTGTATGCCTATTAATGCGGTCTTCCATCACCCGGTCTAAAATTGAGGATTATGATCATACGTGTAGAGGTTCGAGATGGAATCATCTACTCTACCTGGAATTTGATGGGATCAATTCTGAGCATGAAGGCATGAACGCTCACCATTTGTAAGGTTGTCAGTTTTGTTAAGTGCCTCATATACACTCAACACTCATAACAGTGATGCCATGCTTCTGGACAGGTGCTGATCAAGGACTCCAGTGGGGAAATTAAGACTTTGTCTAAGGGTGTACCAGCCAACCTCCTATTAAGGAAAAATAATAGTTTGTTTATTGAAGCAAATCGATCAAACTACATTGTGTTATGTGATTTAAATAGAGGGCCTTATTTCAATGTCATTTGACATATGAAGGAAAATAATTCAACCATTAAGGCCCTGTCTATGGCAGATATACTCATGATTGTTGAAGGTTTGCTTCATCACAAAGCTTGAAATGAGGTGGTGTAATGATGGAAGCCATTAAATGATGGAAGTAGAGTCTTTTATTTACACTCCTTATTTTTTTACCTTAAGGGTACAACAGCTTGTCACTGGAGCAGTACAATCAAAGGGACACCTTTTTATCTTCTTTACTCATAAAGTGATACACAATCATTCATAATAGCATATTCAGTACCATTTGAATACTATTACTGCCTTAAGGGTGCATATTACTACTCTAAGATTTATGCACCCTTTAGATGTAAAGGTTCAGATGTGTCGCTTTGAGGGTACTGGCCCAGTGACAAACTGTTGTAACCCCTAAAAGTACACATTTTTCACATTTGTATTTTCCGTCAACATCTCCACCCTCGTCTTAGTTTGATTTCTTGCATCAATAGATTCATTATCTTTAGCTTCAACAATTCCATTCTGTGAAAATGGGCATCAATATTTGTCACTACCCGAGAAATAGCCACAATGTTTATTTAGGTTTTTCATGATGAAGTTGTTGTGATCTGCCTTTGAGCATTTCCTTATTTGATGTGTCACTGTACTTGACATACTGTAAAAAAAGTTGTGCCAACTTAAAATGTTAAGACAACCAGCTTCAGCAGATTTTTGAGTTTTCTCAACTTGTTGTTTTAAGTTTATACAACAAAAAGTTGAGAATCTCCTACAAAAATAAGTTGAGAGAACTCAAAAATCTGCTGAAGCTGGTTGCCTTAAAATTTTATGTTGGCTCAATTTCTTTTTTTACAGTGATAAAGATCTTCTTTTCATCAAATAAATCATATTCCTTTGTGTATACTTTTATTAACTTGATAGCAAGTGGTTTTATATTTCCTGAATTAAATGAACACTATAAATAAACAATGTTATTGCTTTGTCGATGAGTTACTTTTATAGGCACCCTTTGGGGTAAATAAGGTACAATGGTGTAGGCTTCCTTTTGAAACAACTTTTAGCTTTTTTTCTGAGAGTGTCACTTTAGCCGAGCAGACACCCCTTTTAATGCACCCATGTTTTCTGTCAAATTTGGCTCCATTTCTTTGCTCCTCCCTAGCCTGTACTGTACTACCACCAGACCTAGGCTATACAAAACTGACAAGTTAATTAATATGGCATTTAAATCAGGATTTGCAATGGAAACACCTAACCTATATCAGCTGTGTCCTGATTCGAAACAATACATCTTTTGATTAGCCTGTCTGATGAAGACCTCAAACAAGGCATTTAAAATGGTACTTGACGCATATTCAACTGCCAGATTTAGCTTGTTTACTTTCGTTTAAAACATGTTCATTAAAAAGCTATGTTTATGTAATAATACTCTAGGCATACTGTTTAAGTTGAAAATCTATTTATTTGCTATTTATTTGTGTTGTTTATTTCTAGATATTTCATAGACCTTTTAGTGTAGTGTTAATGTCTTCCCACTGCCCAGCAGAGAAATCTTCATTTGTTCATTTAAGTCTAATTAATTCAATAGACAAGCTTTATTAAACCATTCCAATTACCCACGATTTGGCAGACCTGCTATAAATACACTTTTTCTGTCTTGTGGTTTGTTTGTGTATTTGATTGAAATGACAACTTTGTGATAAATGTCCTGGAGTCTTTGACAGAATGATGACAGAGTTTTCAGTTTTTGGGTTAATTATCTGTTTAATGGTACCTGCTACACGCACAATGAACAGTTAAACACATGGTTCAGGTGCGTATCAATTCCTTTTTATTGTGTTAGAGACCAAAACAATGCTTTCCCCCCATATGTTAGAAGTATTAATGATACTGTCTGCACAGAGCAGAAACGACAACAGCGAGGAACTTCTGCCGGGCAGCCTGCGCATCAGCTGTGGAAGAGGTACCTATAGTCGCCGCAAGCACGATGGCCAGCTGAGACGGGGAAAAAAACAGAAGAGCTTTTGTTTTATTTTCCATATTTGCATTGATGTTTTAATTCAAGTGGCAAAAGACTTGTTGCATAACATATGCCCCCTTTTTGTGAATAGACTAAATAAAAACCTTATGACACTTAAGCATGCAGCAGCAGAATATGGCAAAGATATAGGCCTAATGTCTTTGCAGATAAAAACATAAAGCATATAGGATTGTAGAGTACATCTTTATTTAATTGTGTAGCTAAATCCTTGAGAAACGTGACTTTCAAACACTATGAATTATTCTTGTGATCTCAGCTGCTGGTTATCTCACACACATACGCACATTCAAAACGACTCTGCCTTATCTCCAGACACAGACTCTCCACTCACGTAGATCTCAAAATGAAATGCCTGTGTGTTAAATCCAGTCTCATCAAATACCAAATTAAAGGGGTGTGGCCATTTTATCAATTCACCAGGCACGCACTATTGCACAGCCAATAAATGAAATAAATGATTTATAAATCAATTCAGAATTTAAAACAAAAATCAGAATAATCAAGAACTGTGCCCTTCTCCTTTAGGTCATTTGTATTCACAATAAGTGCATTGTAAGTAAAAATGTACATATTTATGTACATGTATATATTTAATAATAATAAGTGCTGTCAATCGATAAAAAAAACTAATTAAACGCATATTGTTCTAAAATTAATCTCGATCAATCCCACCTAACATTAAAGTTTTTAAATATACTTTTATATTGCAATAATTGCACATTCAATATTCAAATGTGCAATGTTCAAACAGTATAGTTTAATATTTCTATATGTCTTTAATGTACATCTTTTTTTACGATTGAAGGCAAGCATCACTGATATCAATACTACTGATGTCTCTTTAAAATAGTTTTTCCCCTTAATATTTAATCATTGACTGTGACTATTCAGCATTACAGTGTAATTGAGAGCTATCAATTTGAACATTTAATAGACTTAACTTCTAATTTAAGTGAACTTAAAACAATCTTCACACTAACCAATTATAATAAATGCCATATTTAGCCACCTGTGCCCTTCAGCAGAAATAAACAGAAAAGGAATACTTTTCAAAGACTAAATTCTAAATAAAGAATTCTAAATTCAATAAAAGTTATTTATTTCCTCTTTTTTTGTTCTTGGATTAATAATTAATAGACATCACAGCAGCTGGTTATTAGCTTATTTGCCTGCTTGTGCTTCAAAGCTGTGCATGATGCGGGATCTGACATGCATCTTATTTTCTC
>CM049808.1:11026656-11185369 GCA_027422405.1 Ptychobarbus kaznakovi | reverse complement strand
AATAAAGCCCATTCTCCTGCACAATGAGTCAGCGCCTCATCCTTTCTTCCCACCTTCCACAGTTCCCTGATATAGTGGTTCAATTATATACTGTAGAGGATTTCATTTGTTTGGTGTCTGCTCAAAAACCTTGAATTTAGACATTTGTTTGATATGGGCTTGATATGAAATGTCTTTCTTTGTTCTGTATTGTGGAAAGTTGAAATACTTTATAACACAATGGTAATATATATGAAATATTGTAAACTGTAGACTACAGCCTGATGCAAAACATACTGTTTTATGTAAAACATTATCAAAACTGACATCTACTGGAAAAAAAAGAAAAGGGTTGGTCATGTTTTATACAAATCAAGTACACTAATCCACAGTTTTAAATGCAATATGCTGTTAGGCTGGACATGTGAAATATTCAGACTGTTTAAAAGTATGCTAACGATGGCATCATGAATTGAGAGGTTTTGACACGTTGAGGTGCTCCGATATCATTTCAGTATAACTCGCATCTTCTCATCTCCAAGCAGAAGCCTGTTAAAACAATACAGTCTGCTGTAAAAATAATTCTTGAAATTGAAGACCTAAACAAGCAATGGCAGATTTGATATCAAGGCAAACTGACCTCACAAGAGCAGCAGCCACAAGACATCCTCCTATCGGACCGACCCAGTAAACCCAATGATAAGTCCAGTAGTTAGCCATCAACGCAGGTCCAAAAGCTCTTACAGGATTCAAACAGGTGCCAGAAATGTCTCCTCTTTTTAATAAAACAACATTTTTTTCAGACTTATTTTTAAGATGGACAAAAATGATAACAAAGCAAGACATATTACATAAACATACATAAAATTTCTCAAACTAAAAATGCCTGTTATTAAGTTTTATTATGTTCCAGACTCACCCTGCCAGAATATTGACAATAACAGTGCAGCCCACCGTGAATGGCACCAGGGGGCTTTTGCTCTTTCCATTGACGGCTCCCAGCAGCACTACCATAGTTACTAGACACGTCATGGCCATTTCAGCAAACACAACCTTCCCCAGCTGTTCCTCAGATTTAAGGATAGTAAACGCCGCTCCGGTAGCGTTCATGTAGTTCTTGTGGGATGTCATAACCTTCAAAATACATTTGTCTGTTGAGTAGTGTTTGTGGGAATAAATAATTACATCTCTTTCTGTTTGTGTAATAAATGCATTCTTGTTCACACCTTTGACATTGCAGCTCCCAGCACACCTCCGATAAGCTGACTGATAAGGTAGGGAACAGCCATCGTCAGCTGAATTCCACCACATAACCAGATAGCGATGGTGAACGGAGGGTTAAAATGTTATATGCAGATGAGACGAGAGGGAGTTTGAGAGTGAGAGGCTGGAGGATACTGAGAGGAGAGACAGAGAGAGAGAGGAGAAGAGAGAGCGAGAGAGAGAGAGAGAGAGAGAGAGAGAGAGAGAGAGAGAGAGAGAGAGAGAGAGAGAGAGAGAGAGAGAGAGAGAGAGAGATATTCAGGTGAGACATAAACTCATTTGTTTTCTGAAATTGAGTCAGTAAATCACTTTGAGCACTCAGAAATCAATGAACAAACCCACAATGTGGTTTCCTGACAATTCTTGAATATAAATGTATTGTACAGCATCGGCTAAATAACAATCAATTAAAACTTACACATCCTGTGATTATTACAGTAAATAGATTTTTTTAAATATATATAAATAACAAAATTTTTGGCACACAAATAATTAAAACTTATTAAAAAAAGCAAAGCAATCCATATATATAATGTATATATATATATAAATATATACACACCACACACACACACACACACACACACACACACACACACACACACACACACACACACACACACACACACACACAACACACACACACACACACACACACACACACACACACACACACACACACACACACACACACACACACACACACATATTTATATATATATATATATTATACACACACACACACACACCACACACACACACACACACACACACACACACACACACACACACACACACACACAACACACACACACACACACACACACACACACACACACACACACACACACACACACACACACACACATATATATAGATATACACACACACATGCACACACACACACACACACATATATATATATATATATATTATACATATACACCACACACACAACACACACACACACACACCACACACACACACACACACACACACACACACATATATATATAGATAATATATTTTTTTTCTTCTTTACATATAGATATACACACACATATCCGTGCACAATATTATTTTTTTTCTTATTCATCTCACCTGATTTCAGCCATACACGCCACAAGCACAGCCACTGCCAATCCGTGCACAAGCGCTGGCTGTAATCGTCCTGCTGCTTCCACATTTTCAATGACAGACACACAGCCAATAAAGACAAAAAAAGTTGTGCCCACGAGCTCGGCAACACATGGCTGGATTATTCTCTCATACTTGCCCAAGAGGTTTGGGTTCATTCTTCTTCAGCAAGGTTTTGTCCAACTCTTCAAGCTCTAGCTTCTCTGCCTCCGCTGACATTGTGCACGATCCAGTGCATTGAGTAACTCTGTGACTGTGGCAGAGGGAAGCACATGATAACAGAGCCAACCTGACTTGTTCCACCATAAATCATTCTTTTATCCCTGAAACGTCTGATATATTATCGTAGGATTATATATGAATGATGCAGCAACAACATACAATCAAGTTTTAGGAGACAATGAAAAGATTTGGTGAGAACAAGTAAGGTATCCAAGTATAATGACAGACATCTTCAGGTTGGAGTTAGATGAGTGCATAGCTGTTCCCTTACCAAATATTGTTTTCACTATTATCTCTGATATTTATTTGCTTGTCAAGTATGTGATAACTCACTGACCTTGGGTGTAAATATTATCCCCCCCCCCTTGCATTATAAAACAACGTATTGACGCAAGGTGAACTTTGAGCTGCAGTGTGATATTTAAATATTTATATTACAAATATCATTAATATGCACAGGGGGTTATATATTATATAAAAAACTTATCTCAGAAGAGAGATCATGATTTGGTTTAAAAATAAAATATTAATAAGAATATTAATAGTAGGCCTAGTAATTATATATGAGAGATCATGTTTTGATTTCTAAATAAAAAATATTATATTAATAAGAATGTTAATTGTAGTAATCATCATATATAGTCCATGAAAAAAACAAATAAGTAAGTAAGAGCTTTAGATTCACTTTATGAATGATATGCAAAATAAAGAAATAAATGCAGCCAATTTCTAAATCTTCTCTCAGAAGAGAGATCATGATTTGTTTGAAAAAATATTAACAATATTAATAGTAGTATTATATATGAGAGATCATGTTTTGATTTCTAAATAAGAATAATATTACATTAATAATAATGTTAAGAGTAGTAATTATATATAGTCATGAATAAAAACATATACAATAAATTAACAAATAAAGTAAGTAAGATTTTTAGGTAAATTTTATGAATGATTTGCAAAGTGAAGAAATGCATGCAGGCAATTTCTAACAAAAGACAGTTTATTAACAGAAAACATTATGGCAGGCTATAAAAACTAAAACAACAAATACATTTGGCAAAGAGACAACAAAGCATCAGAATACAGGAAAGATTCAGAATACTGCACTAATATAAATGTTTGACAATATCATACAATGCTTTACAAGTTATCTCGACTTTAAAAAGCTTGAAACATGAGCGCCGCTCCATCACTTGAAAATAACACGAATCTTCTTGTCTCCCAATACCAACCTAGAACAAATAATGCAAATGTTCAGATACTCAGATACTCATACTCACATATAACATGTCAGGATTGAAAGTTTCAAACACAAAAACTGTAAACCCCAAAAAACATTTAAATCTTATTTCAATCTGATCAGCCTCAAAGTCAATTCTCTTTATCACTCAATGACTTCACACTCTTCCTAAATGAAGCAAATCATTCATTGTGCAAGGTAAAAGTGAGCAGCAGGAATACCTCACGAGACTGACAGTGACTAGAGCGCCAGTCAAAGGTCCCACCCAATATATCCAGTGGTACTCCCAGTGACCGGACACTATTGCTGGCCCGAAGGCCCGTGCTGGATTCATACATGCTCCTGATATTCCACCCCTGTTCAACACGGAAGACAAAATCAGTCAAATCACTGAAAACTGAGAGGTTGGAAGACTGGCTTTAAAAAGTGACCCAAATACAGCACATTAGCACATTGTATTGTTAGGAATCATTATTTCCTATTGCCATTATTGTTCTAAGGCTGTTGAATGTCTTTGTTTCCTGTAACATATCCTGTGACTTTCAGTTCATTTGGTTGCCATGTTCACTAAAGTCTCCTCTGTCTCCACATTAAAACAAGTGAGAAAATGAGTTCTGATTGTGACAGGCTGTCAACATTTGCTTAGAAAGGTGCATGAAACACACATCTGAATCCAGCAGTTGGGGGGAGTGTAGGTTTTGTAGGGTTGAAGAAACTAGAACACTTGTTTTTAAGATGTTCGAGACTTGGAAGTCTTTTTAGGTTGCTTAATGCTTGGTTTCGGGTTTTGGTGAGGAGTTTTCCAATGAGATTTTTATTGGGGGACTCAAATACAAATAGGTAGATAGAGGAAAAGTGTGTTTGTTAAATTAAATTACAGCAAAGCTTGCAATTGGAAAACAAGGAAAAACAAAGAATTGAACTTGTATGCAGAATTAACGTTGAAGTGTATGTAAAAAAGATATAAATTACATATTATAAACTAATTAATAATGTTGAGAGTTTAAGTATTTGGAGTATTAATGAGGTTTATGTGTTATTGATGATGGAATTTGTTTTTAATTTTTTAATTCATTTTAAATGATAAAATAATAATGTAAATGATTGTTGTAAACTTGATTTAATGTTATAATAAAGGTTCAATCTCTCTCTCTCTCTCTCATCTATATATATATATATATAAAAAGGTGGGCATAGATTAAATTTTTAAAGAATTAGATTAAACTTGAATTAATCTAGTTCAGATTAAAATGCAGAATTAAGGTTGAAGTGCTACCCAAATAATATGGTACGGTTTCTCAAAGCATTAGAGGGCTCATCTCCTGTTTCCAAAATGCATCACAAACTTTAATCTCTTCCCGTCCCAATCCCACGAAAAAATTGGGGGAAAATCCCGTTCCACTCCCGGAAGAATGATTATACTCCCGTGTTGTTTTTTTTTTTTTTGCCGAACTAATTAATAATGTCACAGCGTGCCCACCTTATTAGAATAAAAACCCAAAATGTCGTTTTTTGTTTTTTAGCCATCTTATTATGAATTTGATTAAATTTCATGTAAATCATCCATGCTAACACACACGTCTTCTATTATTTTTTATTACTCTCTATGATATATTTTTCTAGGTTTTATGTGTTATTGATGATCCTGTTTGCTTGGCAAGTTTTTGTTATTTTGCACACAAATTAATTTTTAAATAGGCTAATTTGACCAAGAATAATTAAGAGCAAGTGAGCGCACCGAGCCTGTTGCAGCAAACGCGCTTCCACACAAACACTTCAATAGCACATTTCTCTATAAAATAGCGGCCATAATAGCTACTACATACATCTTTAATGAAGTCATATTTGTTGTAAATCGTTTGGATGTTGGATACCACACAGACCAGCCGTTAATGTTATAGCCTCTATAAAGTCCCCCCTTCGTTCTAGGTATAATCCGCGCTAAAATATCTCTCTCTCTCTCTCTCTAGCTTCTAGACCCAGCTCCCAACCCAACTTTGAGAATAGATTCGATATTTTTTTTATCGAAAGAGTCTCTAACGCAGCACTCGATAACGGCCCACCACTAATATATATAATAATTATATATATATATATATATATATATATATATATTATATATATCAGCAATAATATTTACAGATGTCTGCTTTTATATTTCTATTGTTTAACACATTTTAAAGTATGTATAATTATAGTATAATTATAACAATTATAAAATAATTAAATGTTATATAAGTCATATAGTGTTTAGAGTTGAATTTGTTCTATTTATTTATTTTCAGTTACCTGTATAATAAATAAACTATCATTTTTTAATTAAAATGCACAAAATTTAAAACATCCATGCCCACAGTTTTTACAGTAGTGCAATTGTAGTTCACACCCATCTACATAGTTCATACTTTTTATTTCATTAGCAGATGTACGGTATAGTATATTTTATATATATATATATATAATATATATATATATATATAATGCTGATGTTAAACATGATGTTAAACAGTGGTTTCCAGTCATTCCTATATTTCATATATTTTTTATATTTAACACAAATGCTCTTTATGGCTGCAAAACTGAAGACTACATTTTTCTTATTTAAAACATACTGTAGCACAGTATTCTGTACAATAGGCTGTCATTTATTTTAGAAGTTTGCGTGAAATATTAGCTTCCTACCCAGCCAAAATATTTGCAGTCACTGTGAGTCCAATACAGAAAGGAGCCAGATGACTTCGGGTCCTTCCGTTCACGGCACCCATGCTCACAACCATAGTCAAGAAGAGCGTCATAATCATCTCTGCCACAGTCGCAGAGCCAGTGCCATGAGAGGACTGCACGGCATCAAACGCTGCTCCTGTTGCATTAGCAAACGCCTCATTCGTAGTGACAGCCTTTATTAAAAAAGATAAATAATACAAATCTTGAATCATGGAAAGGGAAAGTTTAATGTCAGTGCATTGTCATCAGTGTTAAAGTCCAGTCATGTCAAGTCACAAATATTAATAGAGAAGCTTAGACACATACTTTGGCGAGGCTGGCAGCAATCACTCCACCTAACATTTGTGACAGCACATACGGCACCAGGAGCATCAGTTCCATTCCTCCGATGAAGTAAACACACACAGACACAGCTGGATTGAAGTGACCACCACTGGAAAGCAAGATCAAATGTAAGCAATTAGGAATACATTGTACAGTTTTGGTTCGAAATGAATGGATACATTCTATTTTCTCCAAATAAAACAGGTTAAGAACTAAATTTAATACTTTAATACATAAAAATATTATGGAAATTCAATAAAATATTAAATAAAATCATACAGAAAATATTAAATACTTTTAAATTTAAAAATGTTTACATTTAAATAAAAAAAGTTACATTTTTAAATGAAATGCAAAAATATGAAGTTATAATTTATTAATACTTGTATTATTTATAAAATCACGAAATATATAATTTTTGCAGAGTAGTCAGATATTTGATGTAAAATGCAAAATAAATGACTTTCAGTTTACAGTTTTGGTTACATTATTAATTGTTAAATTTAGATATTGAATATTATACATATATTAAACCTAATATAAATATTCTAAACATTGAAATATATAATTTTTCATTTTTATTCTCTATTTCAAAGTCTAGTCATTTGCTAAATCAAGCACACAGAACATAAAGCAGTTACCTGATTTCTCCAAAAATGGCAATTGCTATAGCCAGTGCTAGTCCGTGTGCCAGGGCAGGCTGGATGCTCCCACTGATGCCCACGTTACCCATGACCGACACACAGCCCACAAACATGAAGAGAGTGGAGCCGAGGACCTCCGCCAGGCACGGCTGAATGTAGTGCTCATAGAAGGACAACTTCTTAGGCTGACTCTCCAGTGAATCGCCAGTGGCTACTGTAAAGAGCTCTGACTTGGACTCCGCTGAGGTCATCTTGCCTGTGTGAAACTTCAGGTGATCTGTGCTCACACACTGTGACTTCGGACTGATAAAGGTGGACAGAGGATGGGGTGGAGTGGTGGTAAGGCGGGCCAACGGTTTCCCCCGTCATCACTCTTGGTGGCTTGGGAAAAACACTTTACAATTACTGCAGTGGAGAGCATTGTTTGGGGGGTGATGGCTTCAGGATACAGCTTATCATCCACCAGTCTGCTATTACACAACTGAGGACAATAAAAGCATGTATAACCAACGCTCATGTCACTCAAGGTCTGCTCGCCTGTCTTATGCAACTGAATTGATCTGAGTTAATGCAGTTTCTCAAAGTTTGCCAATTGAATGGCATATTATAGATCGCTCTGCGGTTCAGCATGGCCTGCAGCAGGTCATCTGCGTTTATCACGGTTTCGGGTTTGCTCTCACTCTCATGCATTAAATCAGGGTTCCTGTGGCAGTAAATAACAGCACAAGGTCGGTTTGGGTTAATGTTTCTCTTCAGGGTGTCACTGACAAAAATGAATACAGAGAAAGACTGCAGGATGCCTGGCGTTGATGGCTAAAGAGGAAACGTTTCCTTTTTTTGTGTCTTTTAATTGCCTTTTGTTTTCTAAAACTACTTCCTTGTGATTATTTGTGACGCTGAAAAACACTTACTCTACGGTTCAAAAGTTTAGGATTGTGAGATTCTTTTATGTTTTAGAAAGAATCTCTTATGCTCACCAAAGCTGCATTTATCTGATCAAAAATACAGTAACGACAGTACGAGTGTGAAATATTCTTACCATTTAAAAACCTTTTCTGTATTTTAATATTTTATTTTAAAACATAATTTATTCCTGTGATAGCAAAGCTGAATGTTAGCAGCCATTACTCCAGTCTTCAATGTCACATGATCTTTCAGAAAGGTTTTTTTTGTTTAAGAAACATTTCCTATTATCATCAATGTTGAAAACAATTGTCCTGCTTAATATTCTCAATGAGGATTCTTTGATGAAAGTTCAATATAACAGCATGTATTTAAACTAGAAATCTTTTATAACATTATGAATGTCTTTTCTGACACTTTTGATCAATGTAATGCGTCCTAGTTTAATAAAAGTACAGATGTTCTCGATTGCTTTAAAACGTTTCTTGAAATGAATCCTCTTTTTTGTGAAACTCTAAACACGAATCCATAACTTCTTCCGCAAACTTCCTATATTCAGGTCAAAATGAAGCTCTCCACTCAAAACAACTCAATCTTGCTGAAAAAACTAACTTTGCTCTCAGAAATGCACACACAACAGACAAAAACACACACACATTAATACAGAGTTCTACACACTGATGAGATAAATTCAAAACAATACTACAAAAAATAGTAATAAGTGTGGTACTCCCCAAATGTTTTGTTCCTCAATGTAACGTACTGTAGAGTACAATACAGCAAACAAAAACAAGAATATTTATTCTGCCCCAGTATCCCGTCTTTGGTCTGGGACAAGCCAAAGAACCTCTTCAACATCCCAGGCTAAATTGGCCCTGGCCAGCGGGAGTAAAATCCTCTCGCATGCCTGATGCCCTTGTGTCATTGTTCACAAACAAGATTGTCATGTTGTCAATATAACACTGCACTCTGTTAGTATTACCTGATGTAAACTATGGAACAGTTTGGATGACAGTTACTGTATTGAAATGCAGAAGGCTGCACTTCTTATGTGTGCTTTTAATCCATTTCAAAAGTGCAAATGTCCACATTACTGTATGTGGAAAATGATTGAAAAAGACTGGATATGATTCACAGTTAGTGGTCTGACCTAAAAAAATAAAACACACATTACAATGTCATTGTCAAATAGAAAAGAAAAATAAATATGTGCACAAAGGTGAAAATAAAAATGAGAAAGTCCACTGTCGGAATGTGTAACTCTTGTGTTGTCCTCTGTCTATATATGCTTTACAACTGAAGGTTGATGAGATGCACCTTTGAGCTATTACAGAGAACTGCTTTATCATTGGTTGATCTATATTCTCTTCATTAGTGAAAGTCAAGATTCACTTGAACAATTCATGGCAAAGTTATAAAAAGTCTAATTGAAATGTGAAGGAAATATGCTTGACAGTTTATCACAACTATCCGTTTTGCATTTACCGTAATGACTTGAGGTTTTGAGGGTAAGACTATTGCACAGAACATTACATTTTGAGCAACATGACAATAGCAACTGATAATGTAGGAAACCACAGACAAATGTATATAATCAGTTGCATGAATGAACCAAAGCAATTGCAACTTGTTCAAAAGAATGAGAAACTTTTTATGATGTGCACAAGTGACTAGATGATGTGGAAGTTGAACAAGTAGTTTTGAGAATTTCATTTCTGATCTGAGAATTGCACCAAAGCCACTGAGAAACACTGTAAGCTGATTTTGACCCTTTATCCTCGAAAATTGGTGTGTGTACATTTGAGTGTTTTCCGCCTGTGAATTGTACTAATTGAGCTCAAACTGTGTAGACTTGAGTGAACAATACTGAATGTTAGTGCTTTCTATATGAGCACATGGTGTAAGCGCTGAGAAATGTAGGGATTTGTGTGTAGAGTTTTGCGGTAACAGTTCACCAAATCGGACTCATGCGTTAAAACAAGGAAATAGTGTTTATAGTTCAGCAAAACGGGTGTGCAATTTAAAAAATGACGTTATGGTTTTGAAATTTTAGTTCAAATGCCTGATTATAGTGTTTTAGCAATCGAGAAAAACTGTAATTTGCTTTAAAAAAACGGTTTAATGGTACTATGAAAAAAAAAAGATCCTGTAAGAAAACATGGAATGACACAAACTTATGAGTTTTTGTTGTTTTAATTGTATATCTGTAATTATCAACCAATTTAAAAACTACATCATAATCATGAAACATTTAATTGAGGGCTGCTTATGACACATTTATGTGGTTTGATAAGGGCATCTCTCTCCCAAGGATTTTGATCCAGTAATTTTTCACAATGTAGATTGTGTAAAATGCTTTCAAATAAAAGCTATTCTTAAATGCAACGATAAAATCATGCACTTATCCATCATTTTATACTCTTATTTGTCTTTATTCATCATCACCGTTCATGAATATTTAGTGGTTTTACAAAAATCCATTACTATTCATATAGCTAATTAAATAGTTAATCTTATGTATGTTTCAAGATTGTTAATAACAGCTATGCTATACATTTGTAAAACATGCCAGAATTAATATGGCACTTTAGTGAGACACGTCAGTCACATGGGAGACAGAAGGAGACAAGTAAAACAGAAGAAAAGACGCTGATGCCAGTAGTCTCCATTTTTATTGTGCTTCAAAATGGAAATAAAGATATAAATAACTTCCCCTTCCTGTCCTCTGAAAAGCGTCAAGAAGAGCGTCCTGTCTTCTCTTCGGTGATGGCGTTTCAAATTAAACTTTTACAACCAAGTCCCTATTGACGTTTAAAACCCAATTTGCGAGAGGCCTGAAAAGAGAAGTCCGCTATTAGTTCCAGGTGACGTCAAACGATGCGTGAAACTGTAGAATGCAGTTAAGTGGTTCAAATGCAAGCCTCACCTAGCCTGAGCTTATCTTTTACAGCCCAGCAGATGCAGTAGTGTTGGAGAAGCTGTTGGAGAAGTTCCTTTTCATCTAAAAACTCTAGACGCTCAATTCTGTGAATGTAAAACAAAGAATGTCATTGTAGAGATTCTGATCTCAGGCTTTCCTGGCACAGGTTGGTAAAGTTATAAACATACGCTTGATTACAACTGAACAACTGTGTTGGCTTGTGTACCTAGCTACATCTTCCTGAGGAAGCATGCTGTAGACCGTCATCATGTCCAGTGCGTTTACACTTTCCCAGCCTGCTGACAGGAAGCGCTCCTTCTGTGGAAACACATGATTATCAAAATATTAGATTTTCATTACTTGAAACACGCTAACTGAAATAAAATCTAATATTACAATTGCTAAGGCAACATTTATAATTATTGTTCAGAGTAACTCAAAGTATTAAAATAACTGAAACTTCAATAAAAATGAATAAAAACTATATAGAAATATAAAAAATTGATAATACATAATGAAAAACTTTAAATTAAATGAAAACAGAAAACATTCAAATAAGATTTAATTACAAGAGATCTAATAACACACTATCTGCATAAAAACACATTTTCAATTTCAAACGAATTGAAAATATGAATAAATCTATACAGTATGTTAATGAAACACATCATAATAAACATATTTGAATCTGAATACAAATTTCAAGCCATGTTGACCAGATATTTTGAAGTCACCATGGTGGTAAAAAATTACTAAAACTTCTAAATTAAAATGAAAACAGAAAATATTAAAATAGTTCTAAATTAATTCAAAATATGAATACATTTACATCAGTATATTAATTAAACTAAAATGTCACGCTATCATAATATAGACTTCAACATTCTGACCAGATATTCTGAGGCGTCTACAAATTACTAAAACGTTCAAATTAAAATGAAAACAGAATTAACTAGTTCAAAATATCAATTAATCTATACAAGTATATTAATGAAACTAAAATAACATACTATCATGATAAACACTACCACATGCAACTTGAACAGAGCAAGCCATGTTGACCGGATTCTAAGGTCATTGTGGTGGTACAAAATTATTAAATCTTTAAAATTTAAATTAAAACGGAAAATGTTAAAATAAGATCTGACTCACAATACATTAATGAAACTGAAATAACATATACTATCATCATAAACACTACCTCATTTTCAATCCAAACACAAATATCAAGCAATGCTGATATTCTAGGGTGTCTACAGAAGTTCACTACGCTGGTGTTAACCTTGAGAGCCTTGCACTGATACTGCTTGTGAGACTTAAGTGTTGCGTAGGTCGCAGCAAACAATGACTTGTGCTTAACTGCTCTGTTTTCCTGAGTCTTGATCACCTATTGTATTTTGAGCAGGAAAACAACTTTGAATTCCAAGTACAACCCAGTCGAAAGCACATAGAAAGACACTGTCTTACTGTATGGAGTAGAACAATCGACAATCCTACAGTATGACATTATAAACAAAGTTGCTCGTCCTAAATGTAAGATGTCACACCTGAGAGTCCAGAGACTGACACACATTCACCCCAGCCAGATTGCACTGTCGTCTCTGCAGATTCTCAATCATGATCTGCCCGAAGCGATCATTCATGTTCCCCTGAAAAGATCTGGACAGTTAGAGGTGCAGACAGCAAGAGCTCGCGACACATGACTGTAGTAATGAAGACGTTTAACGTAATGAACTCACCTGTTCGTAGTTAATGAACATGGCCGTGGAGAAGGTGTCTGCGACCCAGTGCACCAGTTTGGAGGACTGCTCAGGGGACATGTACACAAGTACACACTCGGACAGAAACAGAGTGGGAAGCCTGGGTGGAGAGAAGCGGGAATACACGGATAAAAGAATGTTAAACACTTCATATCAATGGTGGGGAAGTGTTTCTTTACAACTCCCATCCTATGATTAAGCTTCCTCTAGATTGAGCTAAAACTAAAGCACTAAAGCATTAGGTACCATGAACTAACAATGAACAGCAGTACTTTTTATAGCATTTATTAATCTATGTTTATATCAATTTCTGCATATACGAATGCAATTTATGTATAAATTAACATTATTTAATGCATAATAAACAAACAGGAATAAATAAATAATAGTATATTTTTAAATTAACACTATCTACACCACCAAAAATGTAGGATCAGTAAGTTTTTTTTAAAGACATTTATAATGTTACAAAAGATTGCTATTTGAAATACAGCTTGTTCTTTTGAACTTCTGATTCATCAAACTACTGTCAAAAAATGTATCACAGTTTCCTTGAAAATATTAAGCAGCACAGCTGTTTTCAACATCGATAATAATGAGAAATGTTTCTTGGAAACAGAATCAGCATAATAATAATTTCTGAAGGATCATGTGACTTTTTAGACTGGAGTAATGGCTGCTTAATAATTCAGATTTGTCATCACAGAAATAAATTACAGTTTAAAATGTATTAAATTAGAAAAAAGTTAATTTATTACAATGTTATTATTTTAAATTGTTATGATATTTCATAATATTACGGTTTTTACTGTGCTTATCAAATAAATGCAACCTTGGTAAGCATAAGAGACTTCTTTCAAAAACATCAGAAAACTCAAAAATGTTATTATATTTATTGTGGGGGAAAAAAAAATCATTGTTAGTTTATTATACCTAATGCATTAATGCAAATCTAATCTTGTTACTAAAAACATAGTTCCTGTATATATAAAAAAGTAAACGTTATTTTCTGGAATCAGTTTTTTTTTTTTTGTTTTTTTTCCCGGAATCAGTTTTTTTCCTTGTGAGAACATCACAATTTTTTCAGCTCGCACATTAATGCAAAACAAGAAGTTTGTTCCTGAAAACAAATCATTACGGTAATATCTAAAAGTACAAAGCAGGAAATCACGTTTTTGGACGAGTGGTTCGCGTGCTATGACAATAGATTTTCCAGATTTTTTACTCAGCATCTCAGACACTAATGGGATTTGCAGACAAGCTGGCAAACATCAAGACGCCACGTTAGGGTGGACTGAACAGGAAGTTGAACAAAAAAAAAGCTAAACAAAACCAAAAAAAAACTCAAGGTGAGAGACCTTGGAAATGATGCCATTGATGTCATACACCTTCTAGAACGGTAGCTTCCTTCGGGTCTCTTCAGTTCACATCAAAGAAAACCTGCACTTATTGACGCATCTGAGGAAACCCTAAATGCTCCCGAGTGTACTATTGTCGTCAGGGGCATCAGCAGAGATGCACGATAACAAAACAACAGATGCGTGCAGCTCCTATTGGGATGCCAAACAGGATGGATCAACCCTATCTAGGATGCACAGAATTGTGAAGTTAACTTTCTAGTAAATCAAGTTTAATCTCAAAAACCTATTGTTCTGATACACAACCGTGAATTTTAGTCGCTAACTAATGTAACTGAGGCAACAAATTAAACACGAACCTTTCAGAAGACAAATCTGTACATCACAATAAAGATAAGAGAGGCTCATTCTGATGTTGTAACTGCACTTACTGCATAATCTACATTGATAACCATAGATAAAACATCACAAAAAAGCAGTGCAATAGAAAAACTGAACAAAAAGTTGAATTTATATTTAACTCAGCCAAGGTTTTGATGTTACAGTACTTACTCTGGATTTATCTGGAACTTTTTTAGTTTCTCCTCTAAAGCACGAAGGTCTCTTAGATCAGCACCGATGATACAATATCTGTCCGAGTCCAGGCTGTGACTATCTGTCAGAGAGACACACAGTTGAACAAGTGAAAGGTTAAAGTGAAAAAGATCACTACACAACAGCAGAGTAAAATGCTCTGTTACATCGTAATTTGATTTCAATACCCAGAAGGAGTGAATCAGTGGAGTGGGTCTCAATCAAAGGTTTTGATAGTGGAGGTTTCGTCCTGTAATAAATAGATAGATAGATAGATTGATAGATAGATAGGTAGGTAGGTAGGATAGGTAGGTAGATAGATAGATAGATAGATAGATAGATAGATAGATAGATAGATAGATAGATAGATAGATAGATAGATAGATAGATAGATAGATAGATAGATAGATAGATAGATAGATAGATAGATAGATAGATAGATAGATAGATAGATAGATAGATAGATAGATGGAAAGAGACAAGACAGACAGACCAGACATGAAATTTTACAGATAGAGATAGATAGATAGACAGACTCAGAGATATGACAAAGAAGATAGACAGACAGACAGACATCTGATCCAGCTAAACTAATCATTTAGGCTTAGACATGGTGTGTGTATTGGAGGTTAGAACTAAACTCTGCAGGGCTGTGGCCCTCCAGGAACTGAGTTTGACACACCTGGGATATGGGCCTATAAATCTCAAACTAGGTGTTTTTAATTAAAAGGAATCGGTTAATTAGAATAATAAGACATTTGGGCTGTTACCAGGCAAATTAAATCAGTATCAACATCTGAAGTGGCATAGATGTATTTACACACTGACATGAATGCATTTAGCCTGCAGTTACAAATGCAGAAATAATGTTTTGATAAATAAGACATAAAATGTGACCCTGAACCACAAAACCACAAGGGTCCATTTTCCTAAATTGCGATTTATACATCATCTGAAAGCTGAATAAATCATATTTCCAGATAGCAAAAAAAATCTAAATATTGAGAAAATCTCCAGTTCAAATTAAGCTCTTAGTTTTGATATATTTAGAGTAGAAATTTACAAAATAGATTAATGGAACAGATCTTAACTTAATACATGACATTAAAGAAAAATTTATAATTTGACATATAATGACATACAGACACTGGTTTTGTGACAGACAAATGTTAAATAGTCATTTGAAATAAAAAAAAAATAAATCAAAAGACTTTAAATGTTAAATTAGAACCACCAGAGGTGTCAGACAGTCACAGATAGATATTGTTGTTGTCGATAGAGCAAAAACAGATAGTCTAAAATAAGTCTCTTAATTAATCACTGTTGTTAAAAAACTACTCAATTATTTTATGACTTACTATATTAAATGAAAACATCTTATTTTTATCTCATGATGATTATCAGTTATCAGATTTCAATCTTCGAAGGCATTCATGTTTTATCATCACACAACTTGTAGGAAGTACACGTGCTTGACCCTGCCTTTTTGGCTATTTGTGCAACAACCTTTTGTTAAACTGTAAACTTCATTTTAACCACCAATGCAACGATGCAAGTATTTACCTTACCTCTACATGCTTGTCAAAAATATACTTACTTACATATAAATATATTACTCGAAGGGTTGATGCAGACAGAAATAAATCGAGATGTTATAAGCTGCTAGTTTGGTCTCCGAGGCAAACACAGCTTACACTGCATAATAGAGCATGAATATATGGCCAGGGGTTCACTTATTCCTTTGAGTTCAACTTCAGCAGAATATGACGGGCTTTGGTTTTCAGCTGGTCTGCATCATTAATGCCTGTCTTGTCCGTAAAAAAGCGCTATACAAATAACTTGAATTGAATTGAATCTTTTTTGATTTTAGCGCCAGTTTTCTTCTTCTGCCCATTAACTTGTTTCCACGGGGATTTTTTTTTTACTGACTTTATGTGTTTTACAACGCAGAGTCAACTGCACACAAAATATACTTAAGTAAAAGTAAAATTACAGATTAAAAAAATTACTTAAAAAAGTACAAGTACACAAAAAAAGGTCTAGTATCATTTGTTTGCAATGACACTTTGGTATTCTGTTATCTAATGCACTGAGGGTTGGATAGTATTGTATTGCGTAAGTGTGTACACAGTGTGTGTATTTATTTTCTGTCACTTACATATACACTCTTAAACCGAAGCACTTAAAGACATTCAAAAATCGTTCTTTTATTTGCATTTCACGTCCGCTCTAGCTTGTTTCCTAGTCTAGCTTTCTAATAAACCTGGCATTGTAGACTATGAATATTGTTGGATCTCTGACAAATTGCTTATGTTCCTCTATTGTAAGTCACTTTGAATAAAAAGCCTCTGCTCAATGCAATGCAAATGCACTGCTAAATGTAAATGCAGTCTTGTGTATTTTGCACAGCCACACCTACAGCAATTTGCACTGACTGTTGTTATGTAGCATTTAAAAAATAAACGCCCGACCCGTGACAAAACATCCTCCTCCACAAGTATAATTCCTCTGCATGACAGGTTTTGAACAGTATTGTTTGCAGGTGGGGTACTTTAAAATGATAAAAGTGCACCGAAGGACTGATAAAATTGAATACACTTCAAAATAGATGACAGATATACAATCCAACCATGCTTTGGAGGGTGGACATACTTAGACAGAGGGTCCTAGAAACTGCTCATTAGAGACACTGTCTCCCTCTACAGGAATATGACTAAAAGAACATCCTAAACATCCCAAATCATTCATGATATCTTCAAAAAGCAATTTACTGAAAATAATAACACTAATCATATTATAACAGTAAAAACGCCTTACTTGATGTGATGTATTTTTCTGGCAACAATCACTGGGAAGTCCACTTCGAAGAACTTTTTTGGCATAATGTTTTCATCCTAAAAATGTAGATAGTACATGCACTTAAGCAAACATAACATACTTTGATTGTTTATCAAAAATATAATCTGTATAGTAATATATCGTATTCCTTATTAAAAAGACAGATAACTAATATATGTATTATTATTGTTTTTGTTTTGAATCTTGAAATAGCTAAATAAAAATAAAAAAAACAACCTTTAATCTCCAAAAAGTAGTATCCAGTCCTGCCCCAAGATTCACCACCTGGCAATCACATTGCGTCTTCTTGAGAAAAGCATCAATAAGAAGATTCATCCCTCTGACACGACCATAATAACCTACAGCACAATTAATAACACAATAGCGCATTTGATTAAACGCAGCTGCCAACATTAACCAGCAGGGGGAGATATTTCATCAATCTGCCTTACCTCTGTTGATCTCAGGTGCTTTACGTTCACCTATTTGTCTCACAAAATACTGGACGTAGAGGTCAGTCCAGTAACCTTTACTGGTAGCAAACCTTTAAAACAAAATATAAAGTTATGTCAAATATTAAATGATTATTGTAAGTTGATAACAAATAGTACATCGTTGCTCTTGAACATAAAATATGTTAGAATATGTTAATTAAATATTTTTTAAGTATTATATACAGCTATTCATATCAGTGACATTTTGCATAACCACGGCTGAAATATATTTCCCCCATTTTAATGATACACATGATGCTCAATAACACTGCAGTTGAATGTCGAGAGAAGCACAGTATTTAAAACACAGCAAATCATGTTTAATCATTTTATTATTGATCACTGTGCTACCTTTTGCATGTCGACGCATCGTCGCAAGTTGTTCTGACCGCTTCATCAGCAACGTCAGAATCTGCAAATGGCTGTTTGGATGCCATGGACACTTATTTGAAGCAATACTGATAAACACTGCTTTACATATAACTTAACTAACGTTAACTGTTAAATGCGGTATTTGTATTAACACAAATGCTAAATGTTAGCCGCACTGATCGACTTTCGAAAAACGCCACAGTCTAAGATTCAATTCTTCATTGCCAAGGTTATCAACAGATAATTTTAATATTTTTTCAAGCACATTTATTTGAATCAAACATAATGATTTTCACAGGCGCATAACAGAAGCAAGACTAGACCATACTCTCCGATTGACAATCACATGTTTACATCTACTTCCGCTGACGAAACTTTCCCATAATACATCTCGTGGCAGCGAGGAGACCTTACTGCGCATGATTCACAGTGCTTTATTTATGTGTAACATTCACATTGGTTAATGTGTAGATGTTTACGCTTATGATTCTGCAAATCGTAATCGAGTCTGTTTTATAATTACTCCCTCGTTTTATATTATAGTTCACAACAATGTTAAAGTCTGCATCACTCACTTAAATTATGAAAATGTCCCGTTAGCTACAGATGGTTTATAGATATTAGAAGGATTTAAGGACTATAACAACGTATCACTTAAATCTTCAATTTAGACGCATGCCGCACATAAAACTAACAAACTAACACAAACAAACAACTAGATAAAGTATTAACCGAGTTATTGTATATTTGGATTGGATTGTGAGCTGCAGCTGTCAATGAGTGAACGTTATAAATAGAAATACATAACAAACTTGTATGTTATTTAATTGTATTAGCACTATTTTCAGCTTTTACAACATTTCCAAAACATGTACAGTATTTAAAGTATTAAAATAGACACTAAAATCAATAGTGTGACGCAAACATGTAACATGAGGTGAATGGAATATAAAGGAAAGGGACAAATATCTTATAAAAATAATAATAAATATATAATTATTTACGATGTAAACAGAAAAAAGGACAGTTTTGGCCGAACACGAAGAGAATCCTTAAGATGTAAATTCCTACAGTCCATACAGTGTGTGGTCATCACAGTCGGTAATATGAGTGGACACTGAACTCTACGTAGTCTTCGTAGGCTGCGTCTCAAAACCTTTGGAGCTGCCTACACAGACAGCATTTTTGGAAATCACAGACGCTCAATAACGCTGTCTGTAAAGTCAGCGCACTAGGTTTCGAGACAGCCTCTGTGTCCACATTAAAGCCATCACGATCAGCCTGGAGCTGCGCTGATCCGAGCTGTGAAACACACACTCAGTACCGACACGGATGCAGTGATCAGCCCGCTGCCATGCACTTCCACTCTCTCCCGTAGATGTCACGGGCTGGCATACGTGGAAACACCGCTCACTCCCGTTTATGAGAACAGTTGCAACACGGAATGACATGAAACGAGCACCGCAATTCACCGGAGCTAACTTTTTCCACACTACTGTTTTTTTCTCTCCCGAGCTAGTTTTCTAGCTGCTCGAGCTAACCGTACACCGGGCTGTTTTAATGTAATTATCCACACGACTTCACCATCGTGCTCAAGGATCTTTCGGCTCATGAGGCATCGACGAACACACTCTCCTCGTCTTAAAAACTGGGTTTTGAGGCCAACGCCACTAAAATGAAGAAACAGTTCAATCGGATGAGACAGCTCGCCAATCAAACAGTTGGCAGGCGAGTACAGATTTAAAGTTTTTATTCGGTTTTTCCCTCTCACGGATGGGCACGGGTAGTTCTGTCATGGTTTCGTATGTTGTTATGTTATGTTGTCAAGGCGGTTGCTGCCTTAAACAAATCTTTTCGATTTACCGCTTAGAATAACAGCAATTAGCTAAAGAGTAAACTTTAATCTTTGCTTTACATTATATATTTAGATTACGTAAGATTGACTACAAACTCAACTTTTTGCTACTTTTGATTTGACTATTTACACTGTTAGACTGTTAGATTTGTGCTGCCTCGTTTCTATGTAATACTAAATCTTAATGGGTAATGGTAAGATAAGCTATCTGATAAACTACTGAAGATTAGAAATGTCTGATTTGTAAATTAATCTTTCTACTGAATCGGATCTTTGCACTGAATCGGTCGGATCTGTTCCAAAACGGGTATGAACAATTCGTTAATGAATCGATTGAATTATTCGTTCATGAGTGTGAGCATTTACCAGTTAGTATAACAGCAAGTATTTTAATGGTAAATATTTTTCGTTGTATACAACGATTATGCAGTTCTTTGACCACAGATTATTTTAGATATATTACTTTTTGGACATAATTACTTTAGAGTAGCACTAATGACTGTTAGTAGGATTCGTTGTGGCCTTATATATACCGTGACTGTAAAATAAAGTTTCTGATAAACTGAGCCACTTATGTTAATACAAATAACTAGTTTGATAAACTAGCTCTTTGACCAGTCAAAAAGAAAAAGAAAAGAAAGATGACTAACTTTTAAGACTAGTCTAAGCAGTTAATGCACCTTAAGACTAGCCTTGGCTAATATGTGAAGGAATCATTCTTTGGAGTTGGGTCTTTGAAATGAGTTGGTCAGCTTCCATACTACCACACATATTCCTTTTTCTTAGGTAGATTAAGAATATCCTTCTTGTTGAAAAACAATGTGCGCTTAATTCATGTTTGTTTTGAACAATTTTTTCACAACGGGTGTGCCAGGGTGTCGCCACCCACACCGCACACCTAAAAACAACGTATTATTATTTTTTTTCGTAATAAACTGGGCAGCGCAAAGGAGGGGCTGAATCAGCACACCCAAGAAAGACCAAAGCAGTGCACCCTGAGAAATAAATTAAAAACATTTGACTTATTATTACGTTCTTCTCAGTTCTCGTGATTAAGGCGCACTCTTTCAATGAAAATTATATTTATGTTCTAACAGACTCCACTGAGTCGTAAATGACTGAAACAAACAGAAAAAAAAGGCTAATGATTATGAATGTTGGGGAAAGGAAAACATTTTAATTATTCGTTAAAAACAGTGATTTCTTCTCAAGTGTCGGCTGAAAAGTAATAAACAGCTATATGTGCACCTTTTCACAACGTAATTAGTTGTTTTCTTCTTTAAGAAGCGCTGCATTTCACGGTGTGTATATGGTCTGTAGGCTATTCGCGCCTAAAGCAAAAGCCCGGAATAAAAAAAATAAATAAATCTAATACATCATGTAGGGGCTTTCATGTCAGGGATTCTACAGTTCTCAATATTATTTTTGCTGTGCGAATGTAATACTTGTGTAACTGAGATCGCATGAGATATGAGGGTGACCGCTCATCCATATTGATTTCCAACTTTTTGAAACGACCGTACGCCCACTTTTCTGTCGTACTTCGTTTTGTAAATGAGGCCCATTGTTTTTATTCTCAGGATGCTATACAAGCACTAAAAACCGAATCTTAGTAGTAGATAACACAACAGCAGCAGCATTAATGTTTCATTTCTTTTCTATAAATAACGCTCGTGACAATATCTAGTTTGTTGCTTGTTTTCTTCTTAAGAAATTATACATTACAGCACCGGTCCGCTCGTCTCCTACCACACATATTCCTTCTTCATAGGTCACCGATTTCGGCACAACACCAGCCCTTAAGCATACTATCTACCCCAGTGGTTTTCATCCTGGTCCTGACCCACTGCTCTCTTGTTGTCTCCCTTAAAATACAGATCTCTCTTAACGAGCTTGGAATCATGTTATGACATACAAAATGTGCAGAGCTTCCCGAGGACCAGGATTGAAAACCACTATTTTCTAATGAAAATTACCACTATCACATAAATTTTATGTTTGTCAGTTAAACCATATTAAACCCAATAAGTGCTTATTTTTTATTTTTTTCATTAATCTGACAATTGCACACCCAGTTTTTCTGCACACCCAGAGTCTCCTTTCTGGCTACGCTCCTGCTTTGTATCCTACATTGAAATGGCATGTGCATGGTCATCACTTCTGACTCCTCTGACTGTTGATAAAGCCTCAAACTGCATTCTTCTTTCTGCACAAGCTGCTTGAGGGTAAATGGGCCTGTAAATTCTCAACATACAGGGCACAGGTCTCACAGGGAGGTGTTAAAGCTATAAATGCTGGGTTTTTTCTCACGTCAAACAATATTTTGTTCACTTTAAGCCTTTTGAGTAGGCCTAATGCAGACTTTAAATTAAGTTTCTATCAATCATGCTAACTTTATTGAACAGGCCACATGACTAAATGAACTATACATTTCTAGCAGAGAATTACTTTCTTGCTTGAATAGATGGTGTCAGAGATGACATGCCTTTCACTTTAGTTTTCTAAACAATCATAGCACATTTACATTTATGCATTTAGCAGACGCTTTTATCCAAAGCGACTAACAGTGCATTTAGGCTATACATTTTTTGTCCGTATGTGTGTTCCCTGGGAATTGAACCCACAACCTTTTGCGCTGCTAACGCAATGCTCTACCACTGAGCCACAGGAACACAGGTTTACAAGGAGAGATGCACTTGCCTATCAGCTATGCTCATGTAACTGGTGGTTAACCTGACCTTTAGTATCCATGTCTGCAGCCTCATTCCCTTTAAACGTGTGCAATTCGATCAGCCACCAGAGACACATGGCTAGCCTGATGACAATGAGAAATGCCAGTAGCTAACAGTTTACTAGTGTTCACACTGAGCCCAACCGGATCAAGGTCCTCCCTGTTCAGTTTAAAAGAAGATAACCAAGGTGATTTATAATTTTGTTGCAAAGTTTGGAATACCAGGAACTTTACAGCCCCCTCAATCTTTCTAGGCCTCAGAAAATTACTGTCTGCTATAAAGAGGGCGGTACATCCACCACTAGACAGCCCAGACAGTGTATTGTAACAATATGTGAGGTGTACAATTATACCTCTAAATGAAGATCTACAGTACATAGTAATGAACTTACAAAGCATAACTTGGTTTTAAAGTAATTAAATTTCAAATATCAAGCGTCAGTCACAGTGAATGAGTAATATTCATGACCCTGGATGCCGTGCCTCAAATATTCATTCACATATGCCCATGGGATAACTGAGCTGTCAGTGAAGTATGAAGCTCTGTAGTGTTCTATCTGTTATTAAATCACACTGCTGAACTGTGTATGATCTGACAAGGTCCCTCTGACCTGACCTGTGACCTGGTCCCTTCTTTTAGTCAGTGTATAATATATGAAAAAAATTGCAACGTTAGACATAGTTTTCTTTTATTAAGCAAGGATGCAGTAAATAAATTTAGCTACAAAAGATGTTTATTTTTAATGCATGCTGTTCTTTTGAACTTTCTTGAAAAAAAGGATCCAGAAAAATGTATCGCTGTTTCCACAAATATATTAAGCAGTTTTAACATGGATACTAATAAGAAATCTTTTTCTAATGAATGATTTTCTAAATGATTAGGCAACATTGAAGACGGGAGGCTGTTGAAAATTCAGCTTAGCCATCACCGGGATTAAGAACATTTTCAAATGTATTAAAATAGAAAACAGTCATTTTAAATAGTAATATTATTTTTCATAACAATATTTTTTTTACTGTATTTTTAAAGGGGTCATATGATGCGATTTCAAGTTTTACTTTGTATTTGGAGGGTTACAAGCTGTTCATGCATAGATCTGTAATGTTGCAAAGACTAAAGTCTCATACCCAAAGAGATATTCTTTATAAAAGTTAAGACTCGTCTCATTTAAAACGCCTCATTTAAACACGCCCCCACATATCTACATCACTGTGTTGGGAGATTTGCATAACACCGCCCAAATGTTTAAGCAAAGAAAGAAGGTGTAACTTTTATTCTCGCTGTAATATTGATGTCTGTCTGTTTCCAAATATGGTAACATGTCCGTCACATGCTTGAGGTATTCGGCCAATCACAACACAATGGATAGCTGGCCAATCAGAGCACACCTCGCTTTTCAGAATGATCAGCTTTGTAAAAATCGACGTGTTTCAGAAATGTGGGGCAGAGAGGAGCAAAATAATGTACGGTATATGGAAAATAATGTGTTTTTTTTTACCTTAAACCGTGTAAAAACACATTGCATTACACCAAATACACTAAATAGTGTTATTTGTAGCATCGTTTAATTAAATAAATGAAGTCTGCTTTTAAAAAAACAAACAAACATTTGAATCATAGAGTAACACACATTTTTGACTGCAGTTTGAAATGTGTATACATTTAAAAAAAATACTTTTGTTTCTCATTAACAATTTTGTAAAACAGTCATTTGCTAAATAACATGAAAACATCAAAGCCAGTCGTTAAATATTGCCTTGTAAACACAAACGTTTTACATGTGGATAAAAGAGATTCAGCTGGAATTCTCATCTCTTCCTGAATTTATTTTACGAATAATAAATCACTCCAGTGTGATGCAGAAAGCAGACTTGAAGCGGTTGAGGGTCGGACGGACGTAAGGGGGGTGTCGAGGTGGCTGGGCGCAGGGCTCAGCTGGTCCCATGGTTCCTGTGATTGTGAGGAGGCAGTACACTGTGTTCGGCATGCAACCCCTCAGAGGAAATCTCTCCTTATTCTTTTTTAAACAGGAAGTCGTACTGAGGAAGTTTCATTTCTATGAATGAAATCAAAGAATAAACTCTGAGGCAGATCCTGCGATGATCTAGGGTTTAAACCGTGTGATATAAGATTCTACCCGACGATCTAAATGGCACGCTTGTGCATAACACCATCCAAAGGTACATTATTGCCACGTTACCTTTATCAGAAGACTAGAACCACCTGTCAGTTTGCTGATGATGCAGATCTATTGCCAGCTCAGGCTTTTCACTGGCCTCGGGTGCTGTGTTTGTTCAGCAGAGAGGAAAAGCAAGATTGTAGTAATTAAAGTAAATCATGGCTGTTTTTAATAGACTGTTACAGAAATCAGCAGTCAGTGCAAAGGTTTTTACGGTTACTATCTGCTCTTAATCCGCTTCTTCATCAAACACTGTTGATATCAGTGTGTAATAATGCTCAGCTCAAACCATGAATGAACACAATGCTTCAGGTCATGCCACTTCACTCAATATAATGTACAGATAAGCATAATGTAAGAGAAATTTAAAGTATAATTTAGTTGTTACTGTCAGGCGATTCACAAAATTTGAAAACCGGGATCAGTAGTAAGAACAGGTCTAATGAGTGTGAGTGACTGTGGGGATAATACTGCGTTTTTTAGCATATATATATATATATATTCTTGTCTTTGGCATTTGTTTTCAAAGTTAGATAATTGATAAAAAATGTTAAATTGCATGTGCTTATGCACTTATAGCTATCATGGAGAACATTACAACTGTTAATGAAAAAAGTAAATAAATATAAAATTGAAAACAAATGCAGTAAAAATGATAAAATATGTAACTTTTTACACAATGTTTGAAATAGCATTTTTTTTTTACTTTGTATTTTACTTTATGCGTACTATACTTCATATTTTTTTTTACTTTGTGACCCAGTGAAGATGTTGGGAGGGCAAGTACACTACTGGAGTCACTAGGATTTTAGACTGTGATAATATGAAATGTTTCCTGAGCAACAAATTAGCATATTAGATTGATTTCTGAAAGACCTTCTGACACTGAAGACTGGATGGCTGCTGAAAACAACGGTTATTTAAAATGTTTTCATGACCTTTTTTGGGGGATACTCTTTATTTTGGTGTACCATTTTTACTGTAATTTTGATCAATTGCTAGCCTGACAGTGTCTGGAGAAAGCTCTGGAACCGTTTATTTTCAGATCTTTAGATGTGACATCAAGAGCTTGATTCAGACACTTTCAAGATGTTTGGAGTTCAATCTGGATTGGTTTCAGTTTTGTAGGCCCTTTTTCTTGTCCTCCTGTGTTAATTGAAAGCAGCTGTTCTCTACTGTCACGAGGTTACAACCGTGGAGTTTTGGCAGAAGGAGGAACTGGGGCTGAGATTTGTGGGTAACATGGCAAACTAAAGGAAGACATGAAATGGTACATATTAATCAGACCCTTGAGCTGTGACAGACCATTTTTCAGTCATTCAGACCTTGTGTTCTGCTTTAACCACATTACTTGAGCTTCATTAGAAGCTAATGGCGATCGTGTCCGTCTGATTGCTCCTCAATAATTACAATGGCAATAATTGTTTTATTACTTTTTTGATAACAAAAAGAAAACACAAGGTCTTAAAATTAACATAATTAACTGTCGAGCCAGCTTTGGTGACAGATGTGTCAAGTAAATGTATAAAAGATAATGGCATGCTTTTACCTTTGGAGCCTTATGGTTGAAAATACATAAAAGGAAATTAATAATCATAAAAAAGGAATACAACTCATTAGCTTTGGGAATGAGCATTCATTAATATAATCAGTATTACAAACGTTTCCATTTGGAAAAAATGCTGTTATTTTAAATTTTGTAGCCTATTTATTAAATAATCTTTAAATTTGTATGATGGTTTCCCAAAAATATTAAGAATCACAACTAATTTTAACCTTAAGAATAATATTAAATGTTTCATTAATTCAGCTTATAAGAGAGATTTCTAAAGGATAATTTGATACTGAAAACTGGAGTAATGGCTGCTGAAAATTCAGATGTGCCATCAGGAATAAATTATAACTATAGCTATATTAAAATAAATTTAAAAATGATATTTTAAATTGTTATAATGTCACAATATTACGTTTCACTGTATTTTTGAGTAAATGAATTCAGCTTTGATGAGCACAAGAGACTTCTTACAAAAACATTAAAAACACCAAAATGCTTAAATGTGGTTACTTACAGTCAGGGCCGCATTAAAACTGCACAGAGCCCCGGGGCTATGACTTACTGCAGCCCCCCCCCCATCACAATAATTTTATTTATATATATAAAATTTGTTTTTTGATGCACTGAAATTTCATACTTTTTGTTACCAGTTTCAATATCACAAAAGATAATACCCGAAGTAAAAAATAAGCTTACTTAAGGCAAGTAAACAGTCACAAATTAGGCTACAACAGAACAAAGATCATGAGAAATCGACCTACTTGAAAAACTTAAGGCACTGAATAATATTATGATGTATAAAGAAAATGTACAAATAGACTGAATGGTCTCCACTGTATATATTCAATACACATTCATTCTTATTTATTTTACAAAAGTGATTGTCAAGGACAGTAAGTGATTTTCTTTCTGATGTTTGATTTACATTATTGACACAAATGGCAACAGCAGCTATATAAGGCTGCTTTAAAGGAATAGTTCACCCAAAAAAATAAAATTCTGTTGTTGTTCTTAACCTGTATAAGATTCCTTCTGCTGTTGAATGCAAAACTAATATATTTGGAACAATACTGGTAATCAGACCGTTGCTGGGCCCCCATGACTTCCATAGTATGAAAAAAATACACTATTAGAGTCAATAGGGACCAGAAACTGGTTGCGATCATTTTTCAAAGTATCTTCTTTTATGTTGAGGAGAACAAAGACATTCATAGAGGTTTAGAACTATTTGAATTAAAGTATATGGTGACAGTATCTTCATTTTTGGGTGAACTATCCTTTTAAGATCTCATCATAGGTTAATGCAGGATCTCATAGTCTAACACTACACATGCTTTATCTTTAAATATTAACATTCATTTAAGACAAAAATAACTGTTTATGAAGATACTCGCAAAGACGAGAAGTTTTGACACGTAACTGTGTATTTGAATGTTTAAGCACAACAAAGAGCGAAACGTTTATTCAGTCGCAATATGAGCAGGTGCGCGCCGCGCGGAATCAGGTTGAAACCGTCTTAATGCACGCATTTACCAGAATGAATTCTGCCCCACTGTTTAAAGTTCATTAACAGTTTAAACCATTAAAACGTTTAAACGATAAGCTTAGCTTACATCTTGACGCGCAAAACGATTACCATTCCCATGGTAATTACCAGTCCCAAGCCTTAAATGAATAGCCTAATATAGAGTTTGTTCTGACACAAAACCAATATACAATTACAGTAATTAAAAGGATTTTACTGCAGTATTTTTACATTCACGTTTGATGTAAATTACTGACTTCCAAGACACTGGCAAAATAAGGCCTTATCTGTAAAACAAAAGCATAATTGCTGTCTACCTCTTGGAGAACAAATATGATTTTGTGAGTGTACAGTGAAACTAATACTCCTAGGTTACGATGTGCAAGCTTACACTATTGTATAATAGATGACATCCTCCATGCTTTCGAATGTTACGGTTGCCACAACAAAAGGTGCAGACACCGAGACAGGCTCACCTCAACATACACAGGAAATATTTCAACAATGTTTTATTGCCACAGACTGCAGTATGCTAGTTTTTATGTTGATGTGAAGTCGTAGGATCATAAATTCATTCAGATCATAAATATCTACCTGTTCTCCTTGCACACTTCAGTATATTTGATTGAACATAGTGAAATCCTTTCTGGTCTTTACAGTAGCAAACACTTGGTTAACAGACACTGACGATTTTTAGTTCATTAACAAAGACAATTTTTAGGTGAGGTCACTCAACCTGTCTCTGAGTCATTGTTCTGAAACAGTGGTGTGATAGATGTTTTTGTCTGCATGTGTGTGTATTAAGCTGTGTGAACTGATCCGGTGTTGTCCTCTCACATTCTCTGTCTCAGATAGACAGGACATAATCTGTGCCATGGTCAAAGCCCTCTATTAGTTTACTATTAATAGGGCTTAACTATTTGTTCACAAGGCTGACAGTGGACTGCTAAAATTCCCTGGGAAAGTAAATACCCATGACTCCCGTTTCGGACAGTTGGTTTCATTAGACAGACTGTCAGCTGTTGGCTACTCCTACACTTATCATTACTAAAGTCAACAGTTTAATTTATAAACATTATTTCACACTATAGGCTTCATAGTTATTTGGAGTAAACTGAAATGTTACATGACTATTACAATCGCAATTTAACGATATATACACCATGCTTGTACCGGGTTGGACCCCCTTTTGCCTTCAGAACTGCCTTAATTATTTGTGGCGTAGATTCAACAAGGTGTTGGAAACATTCCTCAGAGATTTGGGTCCATATTGACATGATAGCGTCACGCAGTTGCTGCAGATTTGTCGGCTGCACATCCATGATGCGAATCTCCCGTTCCACCACATCCCAAAGGTGCTCTATTGGATTGAGATCTGGTGACTGTGGAGGCCATTTGAGTAAAGTGAACTCATTGTCATGTTCAAGAAACCAGTCTGAGATGATTTGAGCTTTGTGACATGGTGCATTATCCTGCTGGAAGTAGCCATCAGAAGATGGGTACACTGTAGTCATAAAGGGATGGACATGGTCAGCAACAATACTCAGGTAGGCTGTGGTGTTTAAACGATGCTCAATTGGTACTAAGGGGCCCAAAGTGTGCCAAGAAAATATCCCCCACACCATTACACCACCACCAGCCTGAACCGTTGAGACAAGGCAGGATGGATCCATGCTTTCATGTTCTTTATGCCAAATTCTGACCCTACCATCTGAATGTTGCAGCAGAAATTGAGACTCATCAGACCAGGCAACGTTTTTCCAATCTTCTATTGTCCAATTTTGGTGAGCCTGTGAGAATTGTAGCCTCCGTTTCCTGTTCTTAGCTGACAGGAGCGGCACCCGGTGTGGTCTTCTGCTGCTGTAGCCCATCTGCTTCAGGGTTCGACGTGTTGTGCGTTCAGAGATGGTATTCTGCATACCTTGGTTGTAACAAGTGGTTATTTGAGTTACTGTTGCCTTTCTATCATCTCTAACCAGTCTGCCCATTCTCCTCTGACCTCTGACATCAACAAGGCATTTTCATCCACACAACTGCCGCTCACTGGATATTTTCTCTTTTTCGGACCATTCTCTGTAAACCCTAGAGATGGTTGTGTGTGAAAATCCCAGTAGATCAGCAGTTTTTGAAATACTCAGACCAGCCCGTCTGGCACCAACAACCATTCCACGTTCAAAGTCACTTAAATCCCCTTTCTTCCCCATTCTGATGCTCGGTTTGAACTTCAGCAAGTCGTCTTCACCACATCTAGATGCCTAAATGCATTGAGTTGCTGCCATGTGATTGGCTGATTAGCAATTTGTGTTACCAAGCAATTGAACAGGTGTACCTAATAAAGTGGCCGTTGAGTGTATATACAGTATGTGCACTTTATGTGTTTTAGAGTGAAGCATGGCACCGTGTACTTTTACTCTCAAGCAGCTCATGAACCATTGCTTTCAGTAGAACCTTTCACACAAAGTTCTGGTAAATTACCATTAAGAGATCATGTGTGAACAGGACCTTTTCAAAAATAAGGAAAATTCATTCTGGGCTGCGTTTCCTAAAAACATTGAAAGCTTAAGTACATCGTAGACCCATTGAAACCAATGGAGCTACGATCAATTTGGGCTTATGATGCTTTTGGGAAACACAACCCTGGTAATTTGCCGGCACGAGAAGTTGTAACATTACCGGTAATGTGCTCTGTGTGAATGCAGAACGAGATTACTGGTATGAGCACGTATGAATTCAGAATTTGTTGACCTAAGATATCTACTCTGGGCCAATCATAGCATTCTGACACAGATGACGGATTTACTCTGTTTACAGAAGTCAAAGAAATGTCTGAAGTAGTCTAATAGGATGTCTGTATTATGCATAAATGTGAATGTTTGACACAAAAATGAAAACATCAACAAAAACACTGACAACGTGTACCCCTCCATTAGGGGTGTGCGATATGACAATTTTTGATCGTGGACGATAAAAATGTCTCCACGATCTGCTTTTGAAGAAATATCGTAGTATCATGCTACAGCGAACATTCTTTCAGTTGCAGTTCTGGCACCTCCGCCTCAATGTACAACGCCACATACATTCACATCAGTGTCAACTCAGCGGTAGTGTTACTCTCACAGGACACTGCACTTATTCGCAATCACAAAAGTACATAATTTGTGTGTTTTAAAGCCTTGCCAGTTAAGCTTTTTATTCGCGCACTGGTCTGACGTGTGCTTTTTTTGAGCCAGCACACCTGAAGCGTGCGCACTAAAACGCCTGTCTAACAGCGCCTGATTTCTCAACTAAGTTATATTTTGAGCTAATACTGTCAAAACACACAAGGTTTACATTTAGACTCAGTTGGTTATGTCTAAAACTAAAGTAAACAGTCGAGACAAATGGATGCGTGCCTGGATATTAGATGCGTGCAGCTCTTAAAGGGACAGAATAATTATTTTTTTAAATACATTTTTATTGTTATTTTTAATATTAAAATAACAAAACACAAAGAGAGAAAAAAAGAACTCCCTACTCTTGACTAAAAAATATACAGTTGCTTTAATAGGAATCAATGTATATAGTGTTTTATTTTTATATTTGTTCATTCAATTTCTTGAATGCTTCTGCTAAATATGCCTATTGTACCTGAAAATAAAGCACTGTTTGTTTTATTTGTATATTATGGGTATTTGTAATGTATCCTTGTTATCCTGGTTAATGATGTGACAGACTTTACCGGTATTTTGAAACTGATGTGTGAATGGTGCTTTACCGGTAAAAAGATAGAACGTTATTGCCTGTGTGAACAGTGCTTTTTTTATTTACCTGTAAAGTCATTCCAGTAATTTTACGGGAATTTACTGTATACTGTGTGAAAGGCTACAGTAGTGTCTCAGGGCGGTTTGATTCATGTTAAATGCTGCACCACACAAACTCATCTCAGCATCTGCTCTGTTTCACTTCTATCATGCATTTGAGAACCAACATGTTTCAATCATCTTTCCTTTCCTTTTAAAAATGAATAAATTAAGACACCCATAAATATTAGTATTGTAATTTTACAGTTGTGCTGTAAAATTTATTTTTCTTAAATCCTATTTTTTTTCAGTGAAATATTACAATTAATATTTCTAATTTTAGTAATACATTTTTTAAATATACATTTTTAAATATTATTATTATAGCTATTTTTTTATTATATTTGTAAATTCTGCAGCAAACTTGATGCTTTTTTATTGTTTTAAAAATAGCAATCGCAATCTTATCAGGAAAATCTCAATTGGATTTTTCCCTTAATTCATACAGCCCTATTACTTTAAATTTGTTGTTTTATTTGCAGTTGAAATGAATATGGGTTTCGTTTCTAATGATCTGTTGTCTTCTTTTACAGAGCGGAGAAAACCGAGGTCCTTAGTGATGACCTGTTACAGGTGACTGCTTTTTATTTCCATCTCTGTCTCTGTAGCGAAGCCGTTCTGTTCTTTCGCTGTAATCCATTTGACATTAAATGGTGGGAAACTAGTGAGTCATTGGGGAGAGAAAGGTGAAGTCACGGATGTCAAGCAAATACATTCCATTCAATTTATTTTTGTCTCTTCTGAAAAATGAGCGAATGGATTGCGTCACGGCGCTTTTGCTCTCCTTATGTGAAACTGTCCCCAGTGAAATTGTCAAAAAGTATGGTTGCCATGGAAATAGTGCCAAAATGACCTCCTAGAAACGCAGGATTTGACTCCATGAAATAGAGAGTCATTATCTGAACTTCCACCAATATTGTGTTCGTGACAGCTTGTTTATTCCTCTTGGCCGGCTGCATCTAAAATGATCTCTATGAGATGTTTGGACACATCAAGCGAGAATTATGCTGACATCCCCCCCGTGGCACTCAGAGGGGCTTGTTTTTTATTCTGGGTTCTATATGGTGCTCAGGGATGATCACAGCGGTATCCCATCACCCCGTTCTCAGCTGTCTGGGCTGTTATGCTCGTGCCACTCACAGATGCATTCAGGGGACACTTTTAACATTCTGGAGCATCTAGATAGTGGCATCCTCACATTTTGAATTGCATCCAGTTTTCTCTAAACGCTTGTCCGGACAGGACGTTCCTGCGGCTCCTTGCCAGTGACTATTCAGTATTATGTGGTGTTTCCCCAATTTCTGAACATAATATGTACCGGTACAAAAACTATAGCTCATTGTTTCTGCATGTTTAGTCTGTCGTTGGCTAGACAGTTTTGGCAACAGGCAAACATTTAAAGACCTCTCACACCAGATAATCCAAACAACTTCCCTAGAACAGGATCTCCCTCAGCAGAAACGCACCGACAATAACAGTCAGTGATTCCCCTTGTTCCCTTGCCTCTGTGCGTTCTCATGCCGGAGACGCCTGAGCGGAATGTGCGCTTGACCCAGCTGCATTGGGACGGCTGTGAGGGAATGTTATGACGTAAAAGAGGCAGAGAAGTGTGAGGTGTTATCTCCTCTCCCAGCCTGTGGAATTCCTGATCTGGGCTGTTTTTGGAACATGAGTCAGTTTTTTTTTCTCTCTCTTTCTCATTCGGATCTCTTTTCTTCTCCTCTGTGTTTGTGCAGTCATACCGCTCTCACATTTCTGAAGTGACATTCCTTTCATGGTTGTTTTTAGGGCTGACATGTGTTCGAGCAGGCCCGCCCTGCTCACATCAAAAAGCTGACTTGTCTGTCATGACGGTAGTTTTCAAACAATATGATGACACCTATATTTTTTCTAAGCATATTGCTGGTGAAATAAGAGGCCTAAATAATAAATGAGAAAGTAAATGCCAGTCAAATAAAAAATTGTATACAATAGAACTTAATTTAGCATTTTGCCAGGTCCTCTATAGTTAGATATTATTAATATTATCAGATTATAAATGTTGGAACAGTGCCAAATACATGCTGCTGCAGACATATTTATTTAGTTTATCATTTTTGTAAAAAAAATCCACTTGTTCCACTGCATTTAGTTTTTATTTGTGTAATGGAATATAGTTTAGATTTTTATTTTCACTTTTTGAATTGTATAATAATTATACAATTATAAATAATTGTATTTGTCAATGACAAATTCCAAATAAAGAAATACATACACACACACACACACACACACACACACACACACACACACACATATATATATATATATATTTACATTTGCCCACTGACAAATAAATGATCAGTCTATAATTTTAATGGTTATATGGTTTATTTGAACGGTGAGAGACAGAATAACTAAAAAATCTAGAAAATGCATTTCAAAAAAGTTATAAATTGATTAATAAGTCAAATAAGTATTTGATCCCCTATCAATCAGCAAGATTTCTGGCTCCCAGGTGTCTTTTATACAGGTAAGGAGCTGAGATTAGGAGCACTCTCTTAAAGGGAGTCTCAGCGTGTTACCTGTATAAAAGACAACCTTTAAGATTCCACATAAGCAATCAATTAATAATTAATCCATTAGTTATGAATTTTTAATTAAGTTTATTATTCCATTTATTTGATTATTTACTTATTTTGTCTTTAAATCATTTGTTTAATTGTTCTATAATTATTTAATAAAAATAAATGGAAAGAAAATATTCCACAACAATTTTCACCAGATAACCCTATCTGTTTGATTTCATTTTCCCCATAGAAATTAATATATCTATGGTGAACTAAACCTTGCTCCGACACCCCCTTTTCAACATTACAGAATGAAGTAGAAAAAGAGAGTCTGGTCTGCATCTGTATTCTCTGTTTATGGCATCCCAGCTCATGCATTTAAATCTTAAGCATCTCAACAGGGCAGATGAGTCATGCTTGTCTTCTTTATGTAAAGTAACATATCTTTTTCATGCCTCCCCAGGGAGTGGTGTGATAAATCATGTTTGACCTTACCCCACCCTCAAGACTATGAAAAGTGTTTTATTCCTTTCTAACAGCAACTCCTGTTAATTGACAAATGCTCAGGCTAAATAATGTCTATTCTAAAGCTAAGATAGAATGCTGAATTTATGAAATCTGTTTCATATCACAAAAGCTTCCCATGCGATATAACATACCATGCCTTAGGCATTTTTTTACAGGCTGTTTTCTTTCAACACGATGCATACAGGCTTTGCATTGAGTGGTAGCCACAGCTCAATATGGGTTGTAGGTTGTTTGTTATTGATGTTTTGTTTTACTCTGCACAGATTGAGCGCCGTATGGAGTTGGTGCGAGTCGTTTCGCACAACACGCACAAAAGAATGGTCGCGTGTTTGCAGGGGCAGATAGGCACTGATGCTGAGAAGAGACACGTAAGGGCATAACAGTGCTTATGACTGCACAACATGTCAGTCATCATCACATATTTTGTCTGCCTGATTTTCATGTAATGTTCACAAAAACTCCCTGGTTTTCTGGCACAGAAAAAGCTTCCACTGACAGGGCTGTCACAGGCCATGCAGGATGGCGGAAACCAGTTGGGGGAGGAGTCTCTGATTGGGTAATTGGATGACATTAACATTGAAATAGATTTTAATCAATTTCTGCTTAAATGTGGTTCTTTATTGTTTAGATTGATAATGGATTAGTTCATTGTATTGTTTAAATGAGACGATGGTGCAATAAAGCGCAGCGTATAAAACCACTCGTGTCATGCATTTAAAAAACAGTATAAAACATAAAAATATTAGAGGTTTTGTTCTGTAAGGAAATTAAGGTCATACCTTATTTTAAGGTTCAATTCTCGCTATTAACAAACCATTAACTATGACTTATACCTCAATAAACTCCTAATTTGCAGCTTATTAATAGTTAGTAAGGTAGTTGTGAAGTTTAGGTATTGGGTAGAATATGCTTATTCACAATGTGTTTATAAGAACTAATAAACAGCCAATATGTTAATAATAGGCATGCTAATAAGCAACAGGTTAATAGTGAGAATTGGTCTCTATACTAAAGTGTTACTGAAATTAATACTTTTATTGAGCTAAGATTAAATAAATTGGACAAAATAAGAGCAAAGACATTTATACGCTTAAAAATTATATTTAAAAAAATGCTGTTCTTTTGAACTTTGCATCAGTGAATTCTAAAAAATGGTATCACGATTTCCTCAAAAATATTGAACAGCACAATTGTTTTCAGCATTAAAAATAAATGTTTCTTGAGCACCAAATCAACATCATGTGATACAAAGGACTGAAGTCATTGCTGCTGAAAAATTAGCTTTGACATCTTAAGAATAAATAATATTTTCAAAACATTTAAAAATGTACAACGTTTTTTAAATGGTAATAATGTTCACAATATTAATGATTTTTTTTTTTTTATCTTAATGAGCATAAGAGACCTCACATTTTTGAACAGTAATTTATATTCAGTATCTTCTGTGCAGGAAAATGATGGAGATGTGCGGAGATGCCGAGAACAGACTGGCCTCTGAACTAATGCAGTATGAGATGAACATTGAAAAGGAAATCTTAGACCCCCTCAATCAGCTAGCCGAGGTACAGACAAACATAAAAGATGCCTTTAATATCTGTCACTTATTAACCACGATTACCTTACATAATAAGGCAAAAATGATTGGTAAAGGCATTCATGGGCCGTACCCCCCCCCCCCAAACGAGTTACTGTGCCCCTACTTTCCATCCTCTCCCCTCCTTGCTGAACGTGATTGATTTCGAAAGTGAAACCGATAAAACATAAGAAAGCGAATGCATGCTTTAGCGAGCGTCAGCAACTGCATGCGATCACAGATGTAAAATCGCGTGCCCCCTTCCGTCACAACATGATTTGTGCCCTCCCTAGAAATTCAAATGCCCCCCTGATGAAGGTGCCCTGGTGCCGGCTCTGTATAGACCAGAATGTCAATAACAATGCTTACATATTCTCATTGTTTTTTCAGTTGGATATTCCTAACATCCTGAAACAGAGGCGGCAGTTGGCCAAGCTGGTGCTGGACTATGACTCTGCCCGAGCAAGGTGAGGTTTCTGTCATGCATCAGCTTTCATTATATCATGTTTTACCAAGTTTATAACTGAAATGGTCTCTTCACAGGTGGTTGCAGGCGACCAAGTCCATAATCTCAGGAACAAACACACAAGCACTGACAGCCAAAGCAGACTCGCTTAAAGAAGAAGTCGACGAAGCTATGAACAAAATGGAGCTGTGTAAGGTACTGATGTGCAACATGCCTAAACCTGCCTTACCCTTATGGATTGCTTAGTTATGGATTTTACAGCAACATATTAGTAGTGGGTGGCGTGTAAGAACGATGGCATCATACACCTCATCAGCTTGGTTGATGAATATCAGTTAGATGACTAACATTTGCTTAGTTTTCTTAAATGATGCTAGTGATAGGAGGATTACTGCTAGAACGTTCAGCCAAGCATATTGGAAATCAATATATAATGTTTATTAAGGGTGTGCAGAGTTTTCTAAAAGTAACTTACAATACTGTAAGTCTGCAGTCAGTAAGATGTTTGTCTAGAAATTACTTTAAAGCAAGGCTGCACTAAATTGATCAAGAGTGACATTGGGCCTCATTTACGAAACGAACGTACGACCGAAAATTGGGCATACGGTCGTTTCTACGCAAAACTTGGAATTTATCAATATGGACGTGAGCGGTGGCTACGATCAAATCTCATGTCAGGTCTGAACTCGTGTACGCAAGTTTTTGAGTTCGCCTGAACTTGCGTGCAGCCTAGAGAGTTTCTGAGAATTGTATAGAATGACAGCATTTTGTTCATTTAGATTTTTTTCCTAAACCGACAAACTAAGCTTTTTTTCCCTTTCAGGGCTTTAGCTTTATATGCGCAAATAGCAGCATAAACAACAGACCATGAGAAATCACACATCGTCGTATCACGCACCTGCAGCGCTTCTGTGAATGGAGAAAAACAGAAATTATAAGAGGAGTAAAATAAATAGGGCTAGGCTACACAAAATATATTTATATTAATTAACAGATTAACACTTTTGTTTTTGTGACACTCTTAATGCATTGCCGTTATAAATGTTTCTTTATATTTACTGGTATTTAATATACATATACATTAATGCCATTGTTTGCAATTATAAGGTTAAAAGGTGTTTTTGGAATAAGATCAATTTGTCTTTCATAAGATTACTTCCTCTTTTTAGCCGGGTTATGTTTCTCCGTGTCGTAAACTCTAGGGGCGAGGCTTCTAAACCGGGGTGTTTTTAGGGGCGTAATATTCAAATGATGATTGTTTTCAGCCACCATATTTATCAACGTACGATGGGATTGGCGGTATACGAATGTTTCATAAATCACACGTGAACTCTGTCCTAAATTGATTTGTGCGCTCGGATCTGCGCTCGTTTCTACGTTAGATTGATAAATGAGGCCCATTGTATCTCAAATAAATGCTTTTTTTATTATTATTAATCAAATAATCCTAAAAAGTATCAGGGTTTCCAGAAAAATAGTAAGCTGTGATGATAATAATAATAATGTTTTTTAGCAGCAAATCAGCATATTAGAATGATTTCTGAAGGATCATGTTACACCAAAGATTGGAGTAATGACTGCTAAAAAGTTTTGCCATCACTGGAATAAACGATTTACTAAAATAGAAAAGTGTTGAAATAATATTTCACAGTATTACCTTTTTTACTATATTTTTCCTCAAACCCCAAACTGTATTTTTACCAGCCCCAAACTTTTGAATGGTATTGTTGGTGAGTTTATTATATAAATTAATATCCTTTTCAGTCTTTTTATTTTATCTGTTCAATAAAAATCTCTTAGTCTACAATGTTTTTGTTTTGTTTAAATAACAAAATATGACATTTCTAATCACAAGTCGGTCTCAAATAAATCTACACATTCAACGTTCATCTACCCTGCGTCAGAACCATTGAGCTGCTAGTCAGCCATATGGAGACTGATTTATGATGCAGCGGTTGTTATAAATGCAAAAATCTGATTTGTAATCAGTGTTGTAATCACAGACAATTTTTTCTTTCTGACTGAATAGTCATTTTTGGTAAATGGAGATGTGAAATAAGGTCTCGAACCTGCGTCACCACTTGAGCAAAAGGCTCAGCATGTGTGTTCCTGTTCGGCATGGGTTTGATTGCCAGGAAACACATTACTGATCAAATGTATAGCAATGAGTATAAGTCAATTTGGATAAAAGCATCTGCCGATGCATAATGTAATGTATCAAGAGCATGTGGCTAACCGCTGTGCTTGATTCCTGTAATATCCTATTTCTCTGTCTGTACAGCCAGAACAAAGCCAATAGTTTCAATCATGTTTATTTTTTTTCTTCCAGGATCAACTTTCAGCAGACATGTACAATTTCTTCTCAAAGGAGGCAGACTATGCCTGCTACTATGTAACGGTAAGAATCTTTTGTGTTTGTCATCCATTTGTTCAATAACTCAGTTGCTATGTTTATTTTAAATTATGTTCCATGTTTGTAATGGCCTGTAATAACTGCTGTGTCTCTCCTTCCTCAATGTCTGCTCTGTTCTCAGTTATTAGAGGCACAAGCGGATTATCATCGAAAATCTCTCACCTTGCTCGAGAGCGTCCTGCCAACCATTCAAACTCAACAAGGTGACGGCACAGTTTATTATTACTGGCACCCTTAAAACTACATATTTTGAGGATCAATACTCAAAACTAACTAGTACTGTCAAATCAATTAATTGCATTCGATATAAAAGTTTGTGTTTACATAATATGTGTGTGTACTGTGTATATTTGGGCTGTGCAATTAATCGCATGCGATTCTCATGCACATCTCGTCAGTAAAGCGGGCTCCGTGATTGGCGGTAAATCTCCATCACCTGTTCTCAAATGGAGCGGCAGTTAATACACAGAGCCGTAGTTCACTGACAAGCTACGCGATATTGCGTTCATAATCGAATGCGATTCATCTGTGATATGGAACGCGATATTGCCTAGCTTGTCAGTGAACTACGGCTCTGTGTATTAACTGCCGCTCTATCTGAGAGCAGGTGATGGAGATTTACCGCCAATCACGGAGCCCGCTTTACTGACGAGATGCGCATGATAATCGCATGCGATTAATTGCACAGCCCTACTGTATATGTATATAAATACACACACATACAATTATATATTTAAGAAATTGAATATATTTATTTATATGTAATCTTTATAAATATGATATATATATATATGTGTTGTGTGTTGTGTGTGTGTGTGTGTGTGTGTGTGTGTGTGTGTGTGTGTGTGTAAATATTTCTTGTATGTGTGTGTGTGTATATATATTTATATATAAATATACACAGCACACACACACACACACACACACACATGTTATGTAAGCAAACTTTTATTTTGAATGTGATTAATCGATTTGACAGCACTACTCAAAACAGAATGTTTTTCAGAAAGTTTCTTCTGTCGAACATAAAAGAAGATATTTTGAAAAATGTTTCAACTGTGTTTGTCCATTCAATGAAAGTCAGTGGGGTTCAAAATCAACATCTATTGATTTTTATTGTGTGGACAAAAACACTGATAAATAAATACATTCTTGCTCTGCTGACATGTTCTGCTGACAAAAGAAAGTCATACAGGTATAGAATGACATGAAGGTGAGTAAATAATGACACAACTTTCATTTTTGGGTCAACTATGCCTTTAAGGAAACCTTATATAATTATACTGGTTTCAGATAAAGACGTCCATCTATAGAGACTCTTTAAGAAGTCTTTTGTATTATTATTATTATTAATAGTTTTGTGTTTTTTGAGACTAGTTAAATCACTTCTGGGAAAAATATACAAACTACATGAACTATCAGCCAGATTAGTCCGCTACAGTAGCTGGTTGTTGATTGAGTACAGCACCATTGTGACCATCCCTAGTGACTAATGTAGATATATTAAACGAAAATGAAGTGAATTTAGCCTGATGGTGTGTTTCAGTGATTTTCTGCGCAGTCCTTAGAGGCTCTTAATTGTTTTCATTCTCGTTTGTTCCTGGAAATCTGGCGCTTGAGTGCTATAAATTGTTGTTGTGATGTTTTCCTGCGAGCACACGTGAGGCAAACAGACTTGGTGTCCCAGCATGTGGGCCATGAGTAATACTTCTCAGATCTCACCCACCTGGTTCATCTGCCTTTTTCAGGAACAGTAAGATGGAAAAAGACAGCTTGAAGGGGGCTTCGACAGCAGGATGTAGTGTTTACAGTAGTTTGTCTTGATGAGTCACAGATGAATGCTCCTTCTGTTATTCACATCTTTTATTTTAAGAGTGTGATGCTTTCAATTGATGCTGCTAGTAAACATGATTAAAATAAAGGTATTTCTGTTTTCCCGATAGATTCGTGGACTGAGAAGCCAGCGTTTGGGACGGCTCTGGACGAGCACCTGAAGCGCAGTAGCAGAGAGATCGCTCTGCCTATAGAGGCCTGCGTCATGATGCTGCTGGAGACTGGAATGAAAGAGGAGGTACGGCGAGACCACTGCAGTGTTTAAACAATACATCAAATTGTTGATCTGCCACAGTAATCTTTTCCAATCCCTTAAAGAAAGATCGGCAAATGTTTTCAGTTATCGAACCACAATACAAGTATTGTTCAACCTTTAACAGTGTCCACATTGTACCGACTCATCTCTAAAACTGCTGCTGCAGCTATCCAACAAAACAAAACATTTGCCATTTTAGAGGATGAAGTTGGGTCTTGGCTTTCGCCCTAAATCCGTCTTTAAATTCATCGTTCTCCAGGGTCTTTTCAGAATAGCTGCAGGAGCCTCAAAGCTGAAGAAGCTGAAGGCAGCTCTGGATTGCTCCACCTCTCAGCTGGAGGAGTTTTACTCCGACCCGCATGCCGTTGCTGGTAAGTCCTGTTTTGTTGTGTGTATCAGTTACAGTATGTCATTCACACTCAATGAATGTTAATTTAAAACCACATTCTCCTAATTTAAGGGGCGTTAAAGTCGTATCTCAGAGAGCTGCCTGAACCTTTGATGACTTACCAGTTGTATGATGAGTGGATACAGGCATCCAAGTAAGACATCTTGCAGTACTTTACGTAAAGTTTAAAGGAATCTTCTAGTGTTTGTTTTGTTAATTACTGGGCTTTTATTTTGTCAAGTGTCCCTGATCCAGACAAACGGTTGCAAGCTTTGTGGGTTACCTGCGATCAGTTACCGAAAAACAACAAGGCAAACTTGAGGTGGGTTTCTTAATGTGAAGTGTTATCAGTTTGTGCAAAGTTCTGGGGCTCCATGTGTGAAATGGCACACATTGTAAACTTATGTGTATGCAGAGAGGTTTCAGATACTTCCCAGTTGAACTGTATTAGAAACTAGAGACATAGAGCATTTAAATGTCATTTGTGCTGATAAAAATAAATATAATAGTAAATACAATTTAAATAATATTCAGAAAGGCTTTTTAAATATCAAAACAAAAAAACAAGATTTAATATTCATGGATATATCTTGAATACAAGCATGTTATTTATCCTGTAAATGTGTTTTCACCACATTGGTTTATTTTTTCTCTCGTTTTAAGCATAAACCTCTCCTAATGCAATTTTCTTATTTTATTTTAATTTGTAGTAAAAAAAAAAAATACAACAATTTTCTGATATCAGTGGATCACTGAAATAACTTGTTTATACATCAGATCTATGACTACAGTAAAAAGCGGTTTCAGATGGTGATTTAAAAAAAATATTGTTTCTAAATAGCTATTTACTTATTTAGACTTTTTTTTCTGTATTACAGATACCTTATTAAGTTCCTTGCTAAGCTTGCACAGGAAAGTGACGTAAACAAGATGACCCCCAGCAACATTGCTATTGTCCTTGGACCCAATCTACTGTGGGCCAAAACCGAGGGGTCAGAATATTTCAAAATATCCAGCAAACAAGTTAAAATATTTAATTGTTCCTTGTTTAAACTTTTTTTGCTCTTTACCTACAGGAGCCTAGCAGAAATGGCTGCTGCAACCTCTGTGCACGTGGTTACTATAATTGAACCCATCATTCAGCATGCAGATTGGTTTTTCCCTGAGGGTAGGGGCTATAAAGCTTTAAGTATATAGTATTTACCAATGAAAAAATTATTGATGTCAGTTTCAAGATTAACCTGTTTCTTGTTATTCCTTCAGATGTGGATTTTAATGTATCCGGCATGTTTTCTATGCCTGCGCCCCTACCAAACAACGTCAACCACCTGACCCCGCCAGATTATGACTCGGGCACCATAGAGAGGAAGAGACCTGGCAGCATGGTGGGCCCAGATGGTGAATTGCCCCGGAGAGACAGGTAACAACTTCACACAAAATCTCAATTAACAGTTTGATTCCCTGAATCAATCACACTAGTTATTTCCTCTTGCTGGAATTAAGATCTGCAATTAAATTGATTTAGAATGCAATTGAATTGATAAATTCACTTTAAAGGGGTGGTTGACTGTTTTTTTCTAGGCTTGATTGTGTTTATGGGGTGCAGTCTAGCATGTGTTCATGCTTGGTTTTTTTAAAAACGCATTATTTTTCACATAATTTACCTTTATTCCACACCTCTCTGTCCCTTCTCTGACAAACGCCTCGATTTATTTCCTGGTTTTATGAAGCTCCTCCTTCAGAAATACGCGATGGGCTGAGATTGGTTAGCTGGCTCAGTGTGTTGTGATTCGCTAAACCGCCTCTACTGCGTCTGAACGTCCCGCCCCTCACCTCAGTGGCATGTGCTCCGGTTGAATTGTAAACAGTGGTGTTGTCTATAATGCTTATCAATTTGAGCCCGATTGAGACCCAGAGGATATTAGTGAAGAGGATCGTGCAGAACCTGTGCAAGCACGGCTCTTAATGGTATGTTTGGTTGTTGTTGTCTCATACTTTTAAATACGCTGCTATTTGTAAGTGCTACTGCTTCTGTTAGCTTTTAATATACGGTTTTATCCTGATTAAAGCTTTAATACAGCACAGCAACCACACGCGTCCATTTATAATGCTTCTCATTGCTGTGTGAAAATAAGTGCAGGAACAGTTTGTTGGAGCTGATCTGACGATCTGAATGAGAGAGAGAGAGAGATGCAGAGCAGGGCGACACGAGTAACAGTATTAAGAACCGCTGCTTTAATGATTTTGAAACTTGTGAATCCATTAGAATCGTTAGAAGACAGAATCGCGATTCAAATGAATAGATTTTTATGTGCATCCCTAGTTTTCTCTTCCTCTTCTCTAAAGCAGCGCAGCATGGCCTCGCCCTCTTCTTTACATGTTCCTGGGGGCAGGGATTATCTGGGTTTGTGACGTATCAGACCCGGGAAGTAACTCGTTGTAGTCCCGTACCAGTCGTTTTTGTAGGCATTAAACTTCCAGGATTTTAAAAGACGATATCTCCGTTTGCATTGAACTTTCAGCGCCGCAACTCTGCAGATATTGTTTATGCTCAAACAGCAACATTACACACTAACTAATGTTAAAAAAGTGAAATCGCAATCAACCACCCCTTTAATCGAGCAATTAAAATAGCGGCTCAGATTACAATCACATTAACCACTCCAGTGTTGTCCGTTCTGCTAATAAATCTCTTACTTTTCCCTCTTAACCCTGCAATGTGTGTGGTGTAAGTGGGATTTCTACCAATGCAGATTACCCTCTTGGTTTCTGTGGTGTCGCTCTCCTGGGAACTTATTAGCACTAGTGGTGTCTCTGCTGTCTCCTCTTTCTGTAGCTCTGCTAATAAATTAATGGACCACAATCCTCGTAGAGGCAATACTGTACCTAGAAAGCAGCATGCTTCGCCTGCCTTCCAGCCCCCGCTGCCCCCGGTGGAGGCTGCAGGTAGTGCAGGGGGTCAGCCTATGGCTGAACTCCTGCTCCAGCAGCCTGCGCAGGTGGGCCTGGGCTTAGAGAGCTGTCAGCCTGGGCTGGCGCTGGGGATGGCCGCCCTGGTAGCAGCACAGCAGCTTCTAGCTCAGCATACTGAGGAGATCAGGTAAGACTCCTGCATGTTCTGGACCAGAGCAATGCATGAATGAATCTGCCCTGCATGCACATGGAATAGCGATGGAGGGACAAAACCGGTCTTTCAACTCCTTTTTTCCAGTGGTTTACATTGTTGTGATCTATAACAAACCAAATGTTATTAGTTTTACTGATATGGCTTTTCAGCAACAGATGGCAAGTAGTTATGATTTATAAATTTATTCCGTGAATGAAGGGGAGTTTAACAAAATAAAGAGAGTAGGATATTTGACTACTCCTATTCCTCCATTTAAAACAAAAACACTTTTATTGGCTTACATTGAAAGGTAAAATGTGCAAAATCAGCTTGTCACTGGGATAGTACCCTCAAACGTGGACCTTTGTATCTTATCTACTTCTAAGATATTGGAACCTTAATATTCATTTTTATCACACATTTAAAGAATCTTTGATTTGATTTTGTACATATAATTCTAAGTTGAGTTTAAAAATATATATAATTGTTAAATTGTATTTATTATACTGTTTACTCTTTAATCTGTATCTGCCATGTAATAGCCAGTGAAGCTGATATGGCAGTAAATTGAAATACAACCAAGCAACTAAGTACGTTAAGGGTCCATATTAGTAACTTAGGGTGCTTTCACACCTGCCTCATTTAGTTCGGTTGAATCGCACTAGAGTTCGTTTTCCCTCTTGGTGCGTTTCGTTTGGGCAGGTGAGAATAAAGCAATCACTCTTTATGACCAATCGAAAAGCAGTTTAGGGAATGCGTTCAAAGACACATCTAGCCAACAAGTGAAGCGGATGTTGTCACGTGACTGCATTTAGGTTCGTTTCAGCTGGTTCGGACCAGAGCAAACAGTGTGGTGTCAAAAGGAACCAAAACGGCTAAAAATAGCTACAATGTATAATTTTTTTTATATAATTTTTTTTAACCTTTAAATATACATATGGATATTTAGGATGATACTTGGAGTCAAAAAGTTTGAGAACCACTGCTTTAGGTGTAGATATGATACATATATCTACCTGCTGCCTCATTGACACTCTTAAGCTTACTTTTTGCACATATTTTCTGAAATACATATATATTGTTTCATTTTTATGTTGAGAAAAAAAATCCACATTTAAAGACAAAAATACTGAGTTTAGCTTTAACCGTTTCAAACTTAATATTAAAATATTCCATCGCAATAAGGCTTAAGTTTGTATTTGTGGAGTTTGCATGTTGCAGAATGTCAAATAAATATTACTGATTTTGTATATTTTTTTTCCTCTGTTTGCTTAACAGTTCAAAGACCCGAGACCCTGCGTCCACTCCTCCAGCTCAGAGAAATGACACTGGAGGATCGGGACAGCTGAGTGTAGGGACCCCTGTGGCTGGATCTACAGGACCCAGTCCTCACATGGCACGCAGAGGTCAGTAGACTTACCTCAGAAGGTAAATAAACGAAAACGGCCACTGCACTGTGAAATGCAACAATGGCCACGTCCGGTGTAGACAGGGTGTTGTATTTCGAACAGCTCAGAACACTATACAGAGCTTGTTTTAAATTCTCTTTTTATTTATAGGTACCAAGAAGCCTGCTCCAGCTCCTCCTAAACCATTAAACCCTCCACCAGGCCAACCAGCCAATCAGTCAACACAGCAAGGCTCTTCAGGCACCCCTCAGTCCATCAGCCCCTCCCCTAAACCACTTTCTAGTCACTCTCCAACCAATCTGAGCCCCACACAACCACAGGCTCAAACTAACACGACCCCTCGTCGCCACTCCAGCAACCAGCCTACCATTCAGGCACCCAATCATCCGCCCCCGCAACCTCCCATGCAGGCCACGCCCCCTCCCCAGCCCAACGCTCCAGCTGACCCCGGAGAAGACCCCTCCCCTCCCAGCACTCCCACTCCACCGAGCACCCCTCCACCCACGGCAGTGTTTCACGACAGTCCCAATCCCACCGCTCCCCCGGTGTTCCAGTCCGGATCGCTTCCTCGCCCGAGGCCTGTGCCTAAACCACGCTACAGACCTACTGTTCCCCCTCCGCCCCAGCCTCCAGCCACAGGAAGCGACAGCAATGGAATTTGCAGTGCTGCTTTCAAAACAATGGGTGAAGCTCTTTTATTTCCGTCACTCTAAGCTTCTGTTTAACTGGCTGATTGTTTGCGCTTCTGGGAGTTGCATACGTTTTCAGGCACATGAAGACTGTATCTGAAAGCTGAATAGAATTTCAATGTAGCTACATATGAAATAGTTGTTAAAAAAGTAATTCGTAATGTCACTGAGAGCAGGATGCATTTATTCACACAAAGTTTAATAACAAAATGAGTTCACATTTAACTCCGTAACATTTTAGAATTGCACTTCCTTGCTCTGCTGTCTTAGTGTCATGAGAGAATTTTGGAACATGTCAGTAGAGATTGACTGATAATTGATTTTTACAATATTTACCCTTTTTTACTTGTTTTTTTTGTGTTTTTGTTCTACAAAGTCAAACAATAAGTGCAACTTGAAGGATTTTATCCAAAATAGCACCCCAAATTAACACACTCATATAACTTATTTAACATTTGACATTATATTAATAATATTACATAATTCAGTTTGAAGTGAGATATGTTGCAGATATCCTTGATGTGCTGCATTTTAGTGAAAGCAGGGATGCAAACTTGTCACTGTTTGACAAGAAACGCCAGTTTGAATGTTACATGTTTATGAAATGAAGATCGTATGGATATTAGTATCGTAATTTTTTGTTGTTTTGTAAAATACAATTTGAATTATTATTGTTATTATAAATATTAAATACTATATAATTAAATTTTACAGCACTGTAGTATTATTACTATAGTAATAGTTCTTTATTGTTTTGTTTAATTGTTATAATTTAATAATAAAATGTTATTATTTATTCATTTATTATAATTATTATTATAGTCATGGAATAGGTTCCATAAAAATAATGTTAAAAGAAAACTATATAGTATGTAGGGTGAGTTTTTCCCTTATATCCTCGTTCTAAAATAACCTGTACATCCTAATAATCAATGAATTTTTAGAATTTACTGTTTTACAAGAAAGGCATAAAAAATAGTAAAGCACTTTATTATAATTTTTTATTCATATGCCCAATTACAGTCAATAAATATAGTCTAATAAATTTAAGCACTGTATGTGCTTAACAAATTTAAGATCGCCTGTCATAATAAAACTAATATTTTCAGAATCTGTCAAAAACTTGTTTAAAACAAAAAATGTTATTGTCATTTATTAGGCAAATAACGGACTTAAACAATAAATAGTCTTTATTCACACATAATAACCAAAACCATTTAGCATGACCGCCTTTGGCCTTGATAATAGATTGCATTTTTGCATTCTTCCACAGTCTCTGTTGTTATTGACTGTAATTGGGCATCTGAATAAAAAATGTATAAAGTGCTTTACTATTTTTTTCAGAATTTCTTGTAAATCAGTCAATTCAAAAAATTCATGGATAACAACAATAATTATATTTTACCATTAGAAATGCTACTGTGACTAAAGAGCTTACACATACTGGTGGATTAACCATTACAGAAACATAAAAAAAATATTTTTGTAATCACCAATACTGTTAGATTAGGGCAGCTGTGGCACAAACCTTACATTGGGTGGTGGTGGTCTAATACATTTTTTTTTTTATTATTAACAATCAATTATTCGGCATGGTCTGACTCCCTAATCTTGTGTCTTACAGATTCGGGGATGACATTTAAACCTCTGGCACGAGCTCTTGTTCCTGATATCGCCATTGAGAAGCCTGTTACCCAACTCAAGGACACAGACCTTGACACAGAGAGCACCATCCTGTAAAAATGGCCTTGACCCCCAAACACCTTTTCCCTTAACTAAAGGTTTGCTAAATGGCTGCTCTTCTCACCATTACCAAAGTGTTTATCATCTTGGCTGTATTTCTCGAATACCCCACGCTTAAGACAATCACCAATCCCAGTGGCACCAGGGAAACAGATGCCCTGAGATATTGTATGTTTATTGAAACATGCCTTTCATTATGATGGCAGACCTGTATTGCACGAGGATCTGTACGGTGATGGGGTGAATTTGGTGAACGGAGGTGAGTCTTAAGTGGCCTTAGCTAAACAAAGCAATTACTCAATTTAAAAGGCGGAAAACTTTTGCTTTATGTGTAGCTTGTGACTGCAGGTCTCCAGTCAGCTGATACAGTACAAATACAGTACATTCCTTTTTTTTTCGTTTGCAAGCCTTACTTTTCCAGGTTGGAAACTAGTTACATGCAAGCTTTGGTTTTAAGGTATGCAAATGTCAAGTTATTAGTTTTCTGCCTTTGACAGCTGATGATTTCATATTTTTGGGGCATTAAAATGACTGGACCTAAACATATGTGGTAGAGCACTACTCGGCTATGTGTTAAAGTAATCCTGATTGGTTCATATGTGAAAGAGCCATTTGTTATTGGACATTTGATTGCTAAAATTAGAAGTAAAGTGTTCAGCTGTCAGTTTATGTAACGGAAAAGGTCAAAATATGTGCTTTAGTGATATTCTGGTATGGAAACTTTATGTTATGGCTTTGTTTGTATGTTTACCAGGCCTTGACAAGGATAGCTTTGTATTTCCCTCCTTGTACCCCTGATATGGTATGGTACCAAAGTGCCACGCAGATGTTAGTCTTACTGTATAATAGCTAAGAGCAGACACAATTGCTTACATTTTTCCCTCTTTGTCTCATTTACATAAACTCTCTTTCTAAAACAAAACATTTTGAATATGATTCGGATCGATTCACGTGTGAGGGAAAAAGGTAGGTGATCATGCTCACTGTTAGCTCTTCTTTATATATTTTCCTTGCCTTTACCATGCTGCCTTGCCTAAGTACACTTACAAGAGCTATTTTACCGAGGTTTGGAAAGTAAACTGACTTCACACTTATGAAACGAATAGTTGATGGTGCATTTGAAGTTCAGAGTCTTCACGTCTAGAAGACTACATCTTTATTGAACTTGGAAAAAGTCAAAAAAAGCTATGTATTACTGCTTTAAAATAAAATTAAAAAGTGAAACAAGAACAGGTGTTTCAACAGTTCATTGTGTAGCTGTTGTCTTCTCAAATTGTTTTTATTTATTTTTGGAAATGTATTTCTTTCTTCACCAGTATTTTTTGATGTATAGCGAGTGCAAAAAAACCCCCACTAAAATATTACACTATTTTAAGTTAACAGTGACCACCTATGCTATAAATGAACACCACCAATGCCTCTAATTAGAGTCCATTCATGGTTTTACACACACTCGAATGCATATGTGGAGAGAATGTGACAATGAACTTAGAAGGACTGTATTTCTCCAGCTGACACCTCACACTTGGCATCATTCAGTTCAGTTGTATGCTCATTAATTTAACAACCAATTGTAGTCTTTTTGCACACTGAGTGTAAGCTGTCATTGTGTGAAATTACATTTAACAGAATTTTGCATCTTCTCTACTCATATACAGCCCGAAGGGACCAACTGACTGTTCATTATTTTGCTTGCAAAGCAAGGCAAGTTTATCTATATAGCACATTTCATAGACAGTGGTAATTCAAAGTGCTATATGAAAGTGAAATAGACATTAAAAATAGGAATAAAAAAAAAACTTTTAATCACAACAATAAAAACAAAATTATATAAAAATTGATTTTCAATTAATTTAAAACCGTCAAGAATAGAAAATGATTATACATCGTGCAATCAGTTCAGACGTAGCACAGTGCTCATTCAGCAAATTCACAGGGAAACAGATGAGTTTTGAGTCTGGATTTAAATGTGGCTAATGTTTTTGCACATCTGATCTCTTCTGGAAGCTGATATCACCTGCGGGCGGAAAAAAAGCTAAAAGCGGACTCCCCTTGTTTTGTGTGAACCCTTGGTATTTCTAACTGACTCGATCCTACTGATCTGAGTGGTCTATTAGGTTTATTTATATCTGCAATGTATTTAGGTCCTAGGCCATTGAGTGATTTATAAACGAATAAAAGTACTTTAAAATCAATCCTAAATGTAACTGGAAGCCAGTGTAAGGACCTGAGGACTGGTGTGATATGCTCAGATTTTCTGGTTCTAGTCAGAATCCTGGCAGCAGCGTTCTGGATGAGCTGCAGCTGTCTAATGGTCTTCTTTGGAAGTCCGGTGAGGAGACCGTTACAATAATCAACCCTGTTGGGGATAAAGGCATGAACAAGTTTCTCCAAATATTGACTGGGAACAAAACATCTTATTCTTGCAATGTTTTTGAGATGATAGTATGCTGATTTAGTTACTGCTTTGACATGACTACTAAATTGAAGGTCTGTCTCCAGAATCACCCCAAGATTTTTGACTTGATTTTTAGTTGTTTGACCCCTAGAGTCAAGCTATGCATTCACCTTGAGAACTTCATCTTTGTTTACAAATGCAATGACTTCAGTTTTTTCCTTGTTTAACCGAAGAAAGTTCTGGCACATCCAACTGTTAATTTCATCAATGCATTGGCAGAAGGAATCAATGGGACTATAGTCATTTGGAGATAATGCTAGGTAAATCTGGGTATCATCAGCATAGCTGATTGGTTCTTTCTCATTATTTGACTTAGTGGGAGCATATACAGGCTAAACAAGAGCGGTGCAAGAATTGAGCCTTGTGGGACTCCGCATGCCATGGATGTCCACTGAGATTTGTGCTCTCCTATACTCACATAATAACCTCTCCCATCTAAGTATGACCTGAACCATTTGAGTACCATCCCAGAAAGCCAGACCCAGTTTTCCAGCCTCTCTAGAAGTATGTTATGATCGACAGTGTCAAACGCAGCACTAAGATCTAGTAGTACCAGCACTGATATTTTGCCAGAATGAGAATTAAGGCAAATATAATTTATTATCTTAATAAGCGCTGTCTCTGTGCTGTGATGTGCTCGGAAACCAGATTGAAAATTCTCCAGGTATCCATTTGAATTGAAGTATTTCTTCAGCTGATTAAAAACTACCTTTTCAATAATCCTACCTATGAAAGGAAGATTTGATATTGGTCTATAGTTGCGTAATATGGTGTTATCAAGATTGCGCTTTTTCAGAAGGGGCTTAGCAACTGCCGTTTTCAGGGAGCTTGGAAAAGTCCCAGAAAGAAGTGAGGCGTTCACCACTTCTAAGAGATCTGCTTCTAAACCGTTTTGAAAAGAAGATGTGGGAAGTGTGTCAAGATAACAGGTTGACGATTTAAAGTGTAGTACTATTTCTTCCAAAATGTTACTATCAATTTCTTCAAAAACAGACATAGTCACTTCTTTTTGAAATTGCTGTAGAATCTGTGTGACCTCTGCATAACTAGAAGATGTGCCAATCTCCTTTCTGATATTATTGATCTTCTCATAGAGGGGGGGGGGGGGGGGTTGTCAGTCTCTCAACAGTAGCAAAAAGACCACAGGCCAACTTGCAACATAATTATTTTTATTTTATATGTGAAGTCTCAGTAAAAAAAAAAATTGTGTTGTGTAATTACATGGTTTCAGTTTATTGATGAAGAGACAGGCAGGGGTTTATTAGTAATTTTCCTGTATCCCCTGACTCTGTATACATATTTCTAAGATCTATGGTATTTGAAGCACTTAGTGTTGCCTGTTAACGAGAACATTATGATGACATTCATAGTGGATATGGAGAGTGCACTGAAAAAAATATTTTTGTAATATTGCGAGAAAAAAACAAACACTTTACAATCTGATATGTTTAGAGGATACACCTTTAAATCTGATTTAAAACTGTTGTTATGTAACAGCAAGGCAGCTGTAAATGAATGAATAGCCTATAACTTTAGAAATTAATAAAACCAGAATTGCCATTTTTTACTTTTTTTTTCCATTAGTAAAAAGTAGAATTTACTAGAATCCTACAGATTCTCAGTCGGATTGAGATCTACAGGATTTGGATTCCAGTGCCATAAGGTAACCTTTTAAACCTCTGGTGCTCTTCGTTCACTTTTGACCAACAAATGTTCTGTTTTGATTTTTTTTTAAATCACAGCTTCATTGGAATGGTACGAAACTTGGTGACTTTTATGGCATTTGGAATGCAAACACACAAAAAATTCGAGCAGGCTAAGTGGTTGTAAAAAAAAATAGTCACACTTGTGGTCTAAGGTCAAAAATGGCCGAACTAAGGAAATTAATGGGAAATTGACAAAAAACTATCTACAAATCTGCCACAATGCAGAAAAAAGTACACAGCAATGACAGGGTGAAACTCTAAAACATCAAGAGTGCTAAACCAACACATCCACTCACACACACACACACCCATGAACTGGTGTGAATGTAACACAGCAAATATGTAAAATAAAAGCAATAATTAAACTACAATGCAGTAAAAAAAGTGGACAACAAGGAAGGGGTTACACTAAAACATTGAGTGCAAAAAAGACACACACACACACACACACACACAGAGACATACTCAAACATACACGATTATCAGTGTTGGGGAGTAACTAGTTACATGTAACGAAATTACGTAATTTAATTACAAAATAAAAGTAATTGTAATTAGTTACAGTTACTAAGAAAAAATGTGTAATTAAATTACAGTTACTTATGAAAATGTTAAGGATTACAAAGAGGGTTACATCTGATTTTTTTAACACACACTCCCACATACAGATTTAATTGATTTCTTTCATAAATTGCAGTGACTGCTCTAAAATATGAAACACCAATGTTTCAGAAGTTTATAACATGCTTATCCGATAACTCTTATATGGGTTTATGTATATGCTTTATTTTTTTAAGATTAACTCTTTTTTTTCTAAGGCATTGTTAGATTCTAGTGTTTCCCGTCATAGCTGTGCAAAGATTTGATTTCAAAAACAGTATCATAGCTATTAAACTATTTCTTGTTATGATTTTAAATCTGTATTTAACCTCATAATGATTTTAAAGTAAGTCTGATTTTGTATTTTACACAAATTGGTATGATTCTTTAGGGTGTGCTCGAAATGGTCTCAGTGGTCGTGAAAAACAACACCCTTTTTACCTTGTCAAAAACAGCTCTGTTCACAGCAACTCGTTTCGCTGCATATCTCTTTACATGCTAATGAGCTCTGCTCACCCCGCCCCTTCTCTTCTATGGAAGAGCAAAGGCGATTCGCAAATAATCATAAAAAATATAATGTGTGAGACTTATTTCTTCTGGAGGTGCAGCTGGATCATGAACAATGGGTACTGATCCATCCTTGTTTTAACTTTTTAACAAAACCTGCTTTGAATTGTCCCTCATTCAGAAAGCAGTCTGGAGTAAAATGATTTGCGCAGCCAGACATAAATTAATTTAGTGAAAGTGAAGTGAAGTGATGTGTGGCCAAGTATGGTGACCCATACTCCGAATTTGTGCTCTGCATTTAACCCATCCAAGTGCACGCCATGAACACACACCCGGAGCAATGGGCAGCCATATTGCTGCGGCGCCCGGGGAGCAGTTGGGGGTTTGGTGCCTTGCTCAAGGGTCTCACCTCAGTCATGGTATTGAAGGTGGAAGGGAGCGCTGGTTTTTTTCTCCAAAATCAAAATGGCTTGATAATTGAGACTGTTTAGGTTTTTGGGTGGAAAAAAAGGAGTGGCTTTTTAATCATTGTAGGGTGGTTGTGTCCACATACTGCTAAGACACATTTATATGCAAATATTTATATGCAAATTAAGATATTTTGCATCCAGTGTCTCCTTTAAAATGTAAATATTATAATCTTAATTCAAGTGATAAGGGACTTTGAAAGTCAGACAGTTATCAGTGTTGAGTACTACTGTAAGGTTAACCCTGCCTGCTTTACATGTTTGAAAATGATTAACAGTTGAAAACATTAGAAATTTTGAAAAGTAATCAAAAAGTAATTACATGTAATCAGTTACATTACTTTAATAAAGCAATTGAAAAGTTACACTACTTATTACATTTTAAGTAGGGTAACTTGTAATCTGTAACCTATTATATTTCCAAAGTAACCTTCCCAACACTGACGATTATACACACTCAAATGAATTGGTATGGCTATAGCCAAAACGAGTCAGTAAACTGAAATAAGAGGTTGAAATCAGATCAGAACCAGAAAGATTAAGCTCTGATAAAATATTCATGTTCATTTTTGTTACATTTTTATAGAATTTCAATTTTTTGTCTAACAAAATGCTTTCTCTGTGTTCAGGTTTGACTGTAGTAATAATAATTCAAAAACTGACGCTTTAAATCAACATAAAAAAAAAAACAATCTAAACCTTTACAAAAAGTTGTCTTTGAAAATGTCTAAATATCCAAAATCCACAAAAAATATGTATTTATGTCTAAAAATAATTAGATATACCTTTTATATAGAGCTATATGGGAATCTATGGGCTAAACCATGGAATTGCAGATGTTTTTCTTATTTTACTCCAGATGTAACGAATCTGGCTTGAAAAAAAATATTTTAAAGGCATTGTCTCTATTTTAACATGAAATACTGCCATAGTTGAAAAGTAATAGAAAATATTTGAAAAGACAATTTTTTTTATTTTCAATGGGAAAAAAAATATAATAATTATTGCATAAATATTAATTAGTACCATGAAATTATCTCTCAAAAAATAAATATATATTATTAAACAAAAATGTTACATTGATTTTACTGGGGGGTAAGAAAAGTCCAATTGTAGGCGTCTGGTCACTTTTGACCGGAGAGCATTTCAAGTGTGACTCCCAAATAATGAGCACCAGAAGACCTCCATAAGTAGATACAGTTACAGTACAAAATAACTCTACAGAGATACATTCCCGCAAAAGCGTATTTATTCAGGCAAAATGAATTAGACATCTGATTAAAACGCAGTGATATGTGGCCCTTCGATACTGAAGCCGATATAGAACCGCTCAGGAAAACACTAGGTTAGTCACGCCAACAATTTGTGCACAAATATTAATTTACAACTAATTAATTTGATAAAACATATTCAATATAACAAATCGATACAGAAACGATCAAAACAGGAATACATTACATAAATAGAAATACTCTGCTACATGCAAATTGTAGGTTTTCTCCTCGTTGATTGGTTCTGACAAGAAACTAAGAAAAACACACAAAAATGACGAAAACAGGCAATAAGGAAGATCATGCATTTGTTCAAGAACAGATGTCAGGAAGAAATGCATTGGGTTATCTTAAACAAGAGTACCTAAAAAAGTCAGACAAGCTACATATTTATTTTAAAAGAACACAGATGATATGTGTTCCCGTCTGCCATTTAATAATGTGAAGCTTTTGCATCTTCTTTTCATAGTTGATAACCAATTTGATGATGTGAAACCTACCACAGATTCTCATGCGGGATGAAACCACTGATCAATTGTACAACTAATATTGCAATAAAATACAAATGATCATTGATTTGGAAAATAGTTTTATCTATGAAGGGTGCACTCTGGTTCTGCTATATTATCGGCGTATCACAACAGAGTGCAACAATAAAACACTAATACTGTGAAGAATTTAAAACTCATCTGATTTGTGTGTGTGTGTGTGTGTGTGTTAAAATACATTTGGCTTGAAGATGAATAAGTTCATCATGAAAACATACATTCACCTCGGTACCAAAATATACCATCAAACATACATCAATCCTCTTCACCTGAAGTGTGCGTGTTCCTGTTACATTCTCTAGCAGCTGGAAAACTCAAAACAAAATGATTAATATTAGGCTATATTAATATACTTTCTCGATAAACACGCTGAAGTTCTGTATAAAATATATATGTGTTTTTTATTCTAAAGATATTTTTAATTCCTCTAAGACGTTTAAAGTAAGGTTCATTTCCCTTCACGCTATCAAGTTCCCTGTTTTTATTGGCACATGGGCGTTCTGGGTTAGAAACAGCAGATGCTGTTGGTTTCACCACGCCAGCGGCGAGGCTATTCGGGGGCTTCTGGGGTTTTCTGTTCCTTGTGTCTCACTCAGTGCTCTCTGTTGAATACAAAATCAAGCAATCTCTTACTTCACAACTTTAGTGTAACTACATCTGTGAAAATGGCAGCATTCAACACACTACCTCAAATTTGGAGATAAATTCAGCGAAGATGCCAAAGAAGGTTTCTGTGGTCGTGGCCTTACTGTCTTCTCCAAAGTACGAGGCCACGTTATGAAACTCATCCATTGCTCTTTGCTGCAAGGAGTCTAGGGACTGCACAGCTGGATGACAGTTTTCCAGAAAGCTCTAATATCAGGGTTAAGGGTTGATACACTGCAATGGAAGTTCAACATACATATATTCTCACAGGATATCAAACTCGTTCAAAAAAGGCTGTAGAGTGGTGGATACACTCATAACCAATGCGAAGCGATCCTCTGCAGTAGCTGGGATTTTCACACAGGCCGTTCTTATGTCCTGGATGGTGGAGTGAAGTTCACTGAGCTCAGCAGTAAGTGTCTTCTGATTGACTGTATTTACAGTGAAAATACAGGAACATCAATCATTCATCAATACATTTATTTGACATAGTTGCAAATGTTATGTCTGCGTTCCCATTTAAATCAACAGCAAAAAAAATACTTTTGTTACCTCCAACAGAGGTAAAATATTTGAGGTCAGTAATTTGATCAAAAGTAACAGTAATTACATTTATAATGTTATAATTCTTTAAACAATCCTGAAAAAAAATGTACCGTGGTTTTCACAAAAATATTAAGAATCACTTACAACTTTTTTCAACATTGATAATAGTAAGAAATGTACAAATATTATTGTTTTACTGTATTTTTGATCAACTAATGCAGCCTTGGTGCGCATAAGTGACTTATTTGATTTATTCTTACCGACCCCGAACTTCTGAACAGAGGTGTATATACAAATATCTAACAGGAAGTTGTTCTGATACCTTACCTTTGGCAGCTAGTGGCACTGTTATGAGGTCCCTGGCGAAGTCGAGGAGTTCTGGGAAGTGTTGGCATAATGATTTGGCAAGGAATATGGAGGAAAGTCGACTTTCCATCAACTGTTTTTGTTGTGTTCAGCTGAGGAGTATTTTAATCCATTATTAGGAGAAACATAACAAATATGAACGTTTAATAAAAACATTGGTCACACTTTATTTTAAGGTCCAATTCTCACAATTAACAGACCATTAAGTACAACTTTTGCCTCAATAAACTCCTAATTTGCTGCTTATTAAGAGTTAGTAAGGTTGTTGTTAAGTATTGGGTAGGATTAGGGATGTAGGGATATGTCATGCTGAATATGTGCTTTAATAAACAACCAATATTTTAATAATAGGCATGCTAATAAGCAACTAGTTAATAGTGAGAATTGGTCTCTATACTAAAGTGTTACCAAAACATTGCAAGGTTTTGTCTGTAGTTATTGCACACATACCTCGGTAAGAAAATTAATTTTGAATCCTGTTGTTTTATTCGTCTTGGGTTGACCATTATTCAGATAATTTCCCATTGCTAAAACAAACTAAACACACAAAAAGTGTACATACCGTAAGAATAATATTTAAATAAAGAGCAAATATTTAAAAACGAATGGCTCTGAAAACGCCAACTCCTCTGCAGAAGATTTCTAAAAGATATAACATTTATAATTCAGTCATATCTGCTGAATTAAGTGTTTTACCTCCAGCATCTTGGCCAACCTCTTGCTGTTTTTAAGCTCTAATGATGCTTTGTATATGCATTCATATGCGCCTCGCATTTCTTCTGTTTTCTCCTGCACAATGGTCTTAAAAAGAAGACTCCTCAGTCTGGTTTTATACTCAGGAACTAGTAGCATCTGTAGAAAAAGCCCACAGAAATGCATTAATATTTACATGAATTATAACAGAACTTTGATAAAACAGCTGGAACTCAAGTAAAACAGCACCTGTAGGACGAACTGGTCCGGCTCACTTAGTTTGGCGGGGTCCTGGTCGTAATGCTGAAACCGCTTGACCTCGTCGTCATCAGGAGCGTAAAGCAACAGTTGTTTAATGTGTGCAGGTTCCAGACGCTCAGTGCTCATGGTCATGAGGATTTCCCGCAGCTCCTTCGGGGACAGCTTCAGATGCGCTATGAGGATAGCTGAACAAGGCAGCCAGATGTGATGAGACATGGATTCTTAACCTTCTCATTAGGAAAATTCCCACACAGTTGCTACAGCAGCAAATACCTACAGCACCTCTTTAACCTACTCCTACACATCTACGTCACACGAGATGACAAACCTGACTCTTCAACCGTACTCATACTCACAGGCGTTGTAGGCCTTTTTATGGGAGAGAATCTCGACCACGTCTTTCTTTTTAAAGTTCTCGGGCAGGAAAGTGGGCTCTGGAAGAGAGACTGACACATTTAATAACAGTGTAAGGATGAGCTCTCCTCGCACCAGTACTGGAGACAATAAACTGTATGGAGGGTTATGAGACTGAAAAGAGACTGTAAGACGCCAATGACTGGATGAGAATGATGGGATCGGAGACAGACATACAGTAGCTCTCCATGAGAGATGAGCTGAAAAGTACAAAAATAGACAAGGTAATTGCGTTCATTTTCACCATCAAAATAACAAGCTACAAAACGGATGCCGTTAACATGTGGATGAAGACAGCAATATACAGACAATGTTGAGATAAATGTCAAATGTTCCTAAAAGTCTTTGCCTCCGTCTGAATTTATATTGTCAATGATATGTCATTACATACATACAGGTATATATATTATAAACATTACACTACTATTTAAATGTTTGGGGTCAATAAGACTTTTTGGTCACACTTTATTTTAAGGTCAAATTCTGGCTATTAACAAACCAGTAAATATGACTTTTGTCTCAATAAACTCCTAATTTGCTGCTTCATTAACAATTTGTAAGATTGTTACCTTTAGATATTGGGGAGGATTGGGGATGTGGAATATGGTTATGGAGAATATGTGCTTTATAAGTACTAATAAACAGACTATATGTTAGCATGCTAATAATCAAGTTGTTAATAGTGAGAATTGATCCCTATACTAAAGTGTCATTTATTTTTATTTAAGAAATTAATACTTATTATACTAATTATATTTTTCAGCAAGGATGCATTAAATAAAGCTGAAAGTAAAGATATGTGTAATTTTACAAAGAAATATATTAAGAAACGCCACTGTTTTCTACATTGATAATAATAACAAAACATTTTGAGCACCAAATCAGCACCATATGCAGCATTAGAATGATTTCTGGAAGTGTGAACATTCAGTTTGGCCATCAGAGGAATAAATAACATTTTAAAATATATAAAAATAGAAAATAGTTATTTTAAATTTAGTTAATTTAAAAAGAGACTTTTTCAAAAACATAAAAAAACAAAAAATTGAAATCTTACCACCAAACTATTTTGTTTAATAAATTGGTATGGTAGTTTAATAAATTGTATTATTTTCATAAATTACAAAATAAATGAATTAATTAATTAAGAAATATAATATATAATAAATACAAAGTAACATTGCATTTAATAATGACATAATTAATTTCTTACATTTAGAAAATAAATACAGGAAGCATTTAAATATATGAAAGATATATGTTGTTGTGTTTTTTGTTCATAAAGGGTTTTGATTTAAAATTCCTAGTATTGTTTGATGATATAGTGTAAAAACACAGATAATCAGAGGGGGCAAAAATCACTTTCACTGCACTGTAATGAAAGGGGATGATGGTGTATACATGCAATACTACACTGAAGCAGCTATAACAACATAGAGAACTTACTGGAATTCCTCTGTGTGCCGAAGTACAGATCCAGATCCAGGTACTTGACCATGTCACTGAGTTTATGATAATCAGGATCCTCTCCCAGCTAGAAACAGATCATCTGTGCTTAATAACATCTCATCACTTTAACATGGTTCTGATGCACACTGTGGTTGTTAGGTATCTCTAACCAACCTGTCCCCAGATAGTTCCTTCGGAGTTCTCCACCTGCTCCCAGCGCAGTCTCTTCACGCTCATGTGGTTGTTGTCAGAGGCTTTCGTGCTTGCTTTGGGCAAAGGTGGAGGATCACAAGGTGGGGGTAAAGGAGGTGGCGGTGGTGGGGGAACCTTGGTTGAGAGCGTACCATCATAGCTTTGTTGGGAATGCTGGGAATGAAGGCTCTTTTGTTTGGTCAGGTTAGGGGAGGTTCTGGGAGCAGAGGTCTGCTGGCTCTGGTAGATGGACTGGATGGGATGTCGTAGGTGAGTGTGCTGTGTGGTTGCGTGCGGGGGTTGAGGGGAGGTGCGCGGGGATGACTGTAGGATGGGGTGAGCCTTCGGTTGGTGCAGCTGGAGAACGGGTGGAGCGCTGGGCTGGGGAGAGGAGCGTCTGGGATGGGTGTGCTGGGCCCTGAGCACCTTGTGCAATGAGGGGCGGTTAGTGAGGAAGGGGCGAGGTGGAGGTGGGGGCGGAGCTATGATGGGGTGGTGCTGGAAGGCTGGGGGCGGTTGGGGCAAGTGCTCTGGGGTGAGGGGAAGGGGTGAGGGCCGGTCGGTGAACTGGATGGGAGGTGGCGGAGGAGGAGCACTCTGGGGGGGAGGAGGGATGTGGTCAGAACCTGAGGAGTAGGAGACTGAGGTGGAGTCATCGCTGCTGCTGTGGTCTTCACTGCTGGCACTGCTTAACTCATGAGGCAGCATGTTCACTTCCTGGTCATCCTGGAAACTCATCTGCCAGTGTCACAAAACAATTAGGGCTTAATGGTACAAAAAATATATTTAATGCTCTTCATAAAACAAAACAATACAAATTAAAAAGGATGGATAATGGATAGATGCAAAATATCAAATAAATAAATATAAATTAAATTTAAATAATGGTTAGATGGAAAATAAATAACATTACATTACATTACATTATTATATGTGACTCTGGACCAATAGCACGGGTATATTTTTAGAAATAGCTAACAATACACTGTATGAGTCTTTTATGCCAAAAATCTTTAGGATATTCAGTAAAGATCATGTTCCATGAAGATATTTTGTAAATTTCATACCGTAAATAATATATCAAAACCTAATTTTTGATTAAGAATATGCATTGCTAAGAACTTTATTTGGACAACTTTAAAGGCGATTTTCTCAGTATTTAAATTTTTTTTTTGCTCCCTCAGATTCCAGATTTTCAAATAGTTGTATCTCAGACAAATATTGTCCTATCCTAACAAACTTATTTATTCAGCGTTCAGATGATGTATAAATCTCAATTTCAATAAATTGAACCGTATCATTGGTTTTGTGGTCCAGGGTCACATATTTGTGTATAATTTATAAAAAAATAAATAACTCTTTGTTAATATTTTAATATATCATAATTTTGTGATATTTAATTGGACAGGATATAGTAACCTATTTCTGTGTTTGACACAAACCTCCTCATAGTCATTCTCCCCTCTCTTGAAGTCATCCACGATATTGACCCGGTGACCCAACTGCTCGCTCAGAGCGTCCAGGAACTTGTCGGTGTCTCGGCTGCGAGGTGGACGTGAGAAGGTGAAGAGCTTCTTGCGCTGGGGCAGTGGACTGGGTTCATAAGAGCGCAGAGGGGAAGCAGGGGGGCTGTCTAAACTAACATAAGGATTAGAGTCCACACTGTCTGGAGAAGGAACAGTCTGCTGGTAAGGATCAAACTGAGGGCCAGGAAAAGATTCAGTCCACGTAAGAGAGAGACCTGACTTACAGTTCCCTGCAAAAACAACAAAATCATGAGGAACATTTGTACTACATATGAATACTTATCAGAGATCTTATCAAATGTTATAAAAAGTTTTAAGTTGACCAAGACAAAGAACTATAACATGCTAATACATTAAACTAGGGATTTTCAAACTTCTCGATGCCATGGACCTACTTGTAAGGCCATAAAACAATTGGCTTTTATATTGTCGATGCAAAACGAACCATTACAACATTATTTTAAAATATTTAAATGTAATTGGAGAGTAAACCCACGTTTGAAATTAAAATTATTATCCAAATCTAAAGAGAAACATTTACAATTGAATTGATTTTTTTTGTATACTCATTTGCACAATAAATATCGATCCAAATCCATTTTTTCTGCCAACTTATAATTATACAAATTAGATTTTGTTTATTTCTTAAAAGCTCAATTCATACTCTCAAATATTGTCAATAAATAAATAAGTAGTAATAATAATATAATTACAGTTAATACCAGTAATAATGTTAAATAAATTATGGTAACACTTTACAATAAACTGTTAGTTAACACTCATTAATGCATTACCTGACATTAACTAACAATGAGCCATACATTCATTACAGTATTTATTCATCTTTTTTAATGGTAGTTAATAAAAATACAACTAGTTAGTTTGTGTTAGCTCAGGTTCATTAACGAATGTTAATAGGTTTTTTAATTTTTTTTTTTGAAATTAATGTTAACTAAGATTAATAAATGCTTTAGAATTATTTTTCATTGTTCATGTAATGTAGTTAACTAATGTTAATAAATGGAACCTTATTATAAAGTGGTCAATATTGTGTATAAAACAGATTTAATTAATATATTCAGTTAGTGTGTTAACATTAAAAGCCCTCCAAAAACGTGTAGTAATTATTTTAACTCTCAAAGAACAAAAACAACCTTTAACCCCTTGTGGCTCCCTGGATCAAGTTTGAAAACCCCTGTTTTATATCTTAAATTATCTACATAAGCAAGCATATTTAGTGTCAAATTATCACACAGGTCCCACACAGTCTTTTTTTTTTTTTTTTTTGGAGGCACCATGTGCCAGTTGTGGATGTCAGAATAAGCTCAGAATACCTGCGTTACTGTGTGTGAAAGACTGAGTGTATGTATTGTTCTCAGCGTGGCCCATGCCGACAGCCCTGGGTGAGGAGTGACTCTGAAGAGACTGGTTGCTCTTCCCGGGAAACATGTCCTCAAGCTCCGTGTACACTCCTGACATCTACAGGTGGGGGCGTGGTTAGATGAGACTATGCATGATTTCATAACAGCAGTGATGATGAATTGCGGATGAGCAGTAAATGGTACCCACGTGGCTGAGATCTGGGGACTCTGGGAAGGAAGTCCCATCCCCACACTGTCTTTCCTCTGGAGTCACAGGGTCAGTGAATGTTCCTGAGACACAGAGAGAGCGCGGTCCAGAAACAGAGCATGTGCACAGAAAGCTGCCTGCCCTTCAGGAGTTAAAAAGAGACTGAGGGCAGTCAGCTTCAGCAGCGGGTCTGGGCGGTAGCTGGCTGAGCGGCGCACAGCGATTGCAAGCAGTTTATAGCTTTAGCCTAATAGATGCTGATGAATCATAAACATGACTGAGAACAGTTCTGACTGCGGAATGGCATGTCTATCTAAAGCAATGTTACAATGGAGCAATGCATGCATAAACAGTATTCTATATGAACTTATTGACCTATAACAGTTCTACGAGCAGGATCCAAAATGAACAAGTATGAAGCATCAAAGAAGAGTAACAAATAGATTTTGGCAAGTAAAATAAATAAATATATTATACTATACTATATTATATTACATTATAATACATATTTATATTACAGTAACGTTAACATTAACATTCAAAAAAAATTTTTTAGAGAGAAATTAATACTTTTATTCAGAAAAGATGCATTAAATTATACAAAAGTGACAATAAAGATATTTATAATATTGATTTTTCAAATATTTTTTTAAATAAACAAAGATATTTAAAATTAAACGTTCTTTTGAACTTTCTATTGACCTGAAAAAAAGAATCACTAAAATGATCAAAAACTAAGTGATTTCAACATCGATAATAACAAGAATCAGCATATTATAATAATTTCTATGTGACACTGAAGAGTAGAGTAATGGTTGTTAAAAATGCATATTTGCCATAACAAGAATTAATAACTTTTAAAAATGTATTAAAATATAAATGATTTATTTTAAATTGTAATAATATTTCTCAATATTATGATTTTTATTACTGTTTTTTTTATCAAGCAAATGTAACCTTGGTGAGCACAAGATACTTTTTTTATATGAAAAAATCTTAGTAACCCCCAAAACTTTTTGAGTTTATAGTGTATATATAAATATTTTAAATACAAATATATGTAAAATGTTCATGTATTTATATGTTCAGTGTGGAAAAAGTTTATTTTAGACCCTGCTATTTAGTCTAAATCCAAAACACTGATAGGGGAAAATGTCCTACCCATCCCCAGGTGAGTGCCGATAATGCAGTCGTCTGAGCTTCGCTCTCTCACAGTGTTTTTGAGAGAGGTACCTGACACTCGCATGGAGCTGCTCCGTCTGTGTGTTTCTGGTCTGTGTGTTTCTGGACCTATCTCTGGTTCTGCGGTAATAAACATGCACAGTCAGAATGCAATCAGGACAGAAAACCCCTGATGTTAACACAGTAAACCCACAGCTAACCTGCACTCTTGAAGCCCAGGAAGCGGGCGATCTTGCCCTTGCAGTGTTCCTGTTCCTCGTAGGTCAGCAGCTGGTAAATGAACTGCCAAATCAGCTGCTTGGCTGGAGTGTCCAGCACAGGAAACACATCTACAATGAGTGTGTCCACATTCCTGTTTACATGCAACAGAGGGAGACATCTCTCAGCAAGCAGTCGCACCAGTGAGCATTATTTATGAAATTTGGAAGAACCCACAGATTGTTCTTGATTGTGAGTATCTGTTTGTGCTTGAGGCTGAAGCTATTTTTGAATGATTTTCACATTTGCCTTGTTGCTGCCAAGCGACAGAAAATCCCTCGCTGTGGGAACAGTATGCTATGATATTTGTAATCATATGGCAGGATGGTTAGAGTCTATAAGTGTGAAATAGCCTCTGTTGCCTATAATTGGCTAACACATTTCTAACTTGTATGTTTTTTGTAAACACTGCATTGGTCACTTAAGTCATGACTATAACATACAATTATATCTTTAATTAAAATAAATACACTTTGGAATAATTACAATGGTTAGATACTTTTGAAACAAGTCTCTTATTTTGCATTAATTTGATTAAAAAGACAGACAAATAGTAATATAGTGAAATATTTTTACAATTTAACATAAGTGTTTTCTATTTGAATATATTTAAAAACGTAATGTGATGACAAAGCTGAATTTCCAGCAGCCATTACTTCAGTCTTCAGTGTCACCTTCAGAAATTATTCTAATATGCTGATTTTGGTGCTCAATTATTATTATTGGTACTCAATTATCGACAATGATTCTTATTATTACCAACGATAAAAACAGTTTTGCTGCTTAATATTTTTGTGTAAATCATGATCATTTTTCAAGATTCTTTGATGAATATAAAGATGAAAAGAACAGCATTTATTTGAAGATTATAGAAATTATTTGGAACTGTATATGTCTTTACTGTCACTTTTGATCAATTGAATTTTTCCTTGTGGCCTAAAAGAAATATTACTGTTTTGCATTTGATAATAGTAAGAAATGTTTTCTCATATTATAATTATTTTTTTTATTCTTATTTACCCTAAACTTTTGAATGGTAGTGTATCACTTCTAACACAGAAATATTAAGCAGCAAAAACTGTTTTCAGCATTTGATAATAGTAAGAAATGTTTCTGGAGAAGCAAATCAGCATATTAGAATTATTTCTGATGGATCATGTAACCCTGAAGACTGACGTAATGAATGCAAAAAATTCAGTGATGCCATATATATATATATTACATCAAATAAATGCAGCCTTTGTGAGCAAAATAGCCTTCAACAACATTTAAAAAAATCTCTATATAAATGATATATCTGAATTATTCCAAACTCTTGACCTGCATGTGTACTGTTGTTATGGTCGAAGCTGAGACCCAAACAACTCAGACCACCAAATCTAATCACCAATCACAAGCACGCTGTGAGCCACACACACAACTCATTTTTATTTTGATAATTCTGTATTTAATCTCAGTACTGCCAACCTCAAGTAATATAACACTAAGTCATGTGTCTGCTCCCACTCAGCCATGATGAATTTTGACCTGACCTGTGCTGGAAGAAGGTCTCCAGAGCTTTGCAAATGGTATATTTTTCTTGCAGGGTGAGGAGGTGTTCAAGTTGCTGGCTGAAGGTACGTCCGTGCACGCGGATGCTGGGAGGCAGGATCTCGGCCACCCACTGCAGGGAGCTGAGGGCTGGGGAGCGCGAGCGCGGGATGGTGGGGGTCTCCTCCGGCTCTGAATCTGAGAGCTGATAATCTACAGGGCCCTCTGCCACCACTAGAGAGGGCATGGCACCACTGCCCTGCAGCATGGACACCACCTTCTCATGGGAGCAGTTCCTAAATGTACATAGAATAGAATTAATGTGTAAAATACAAACAGTAATATAATGTAATATAGGACAAAACGGGTTTCAAATAGAATGTTTTCTTAAATAACACTTATAATGTACAGTTGGTGGAAATGTTTTGTTGACATAATTCTATGCTTTTCAGTCCCCCGGAGGCAGTTTGAAGCAAATTGCTGTGCTCTTGAGATTAACTACACAAACAAGAGGCAGCTAAACCATGGCCGCAGGAAACTGATTTACATTTAGTCCTAAACAAACAAACTGTGAAAGCTGGTTGTGTGTTAAGGAGCAGCAGAATAATAAAAATGCATTATATGGATATAGTGAAACTAAAAATAGCTTGTTTCCAACCTAATTACCATTTGAACTCATCACCACATTGTCAACTCGTGTAATAACTCCCTTTAAATCATCATAGAACAGGCACACAATATATTAAAAAGTCACTGTTAGGTCTTTCCCAAATAAAACACAAAATAACTAATTAAAAATACATATTAATAAATAAATAAACAAAAAATCTTCCCATCCAGTAGCACACAAAGCATGCTGGAAGCTGAAAACCCCCAAGCCTCAGTAATGTTTAACTTGTGTTTAAGCCAAATCAATTGAAATTATTTAGTTAAAACACTATTTAAATGGCACATTTGAGTTAAATCTACTTGCAAGAAATCACACTGTAATTCAAATGTTTAGGGTCAGTAGGATTTTTATTGCTTTTGAAAGAAGTCTCTTATGATCAGCAAGGCTGCATTTATTTAATAAAAAACTGTAATATTGTGAAATATTGAAATTAATGAAAAATTATATATTTTAATGTATTTTAAAAAGCCATTTATTCCTGTGAAGGTAAAGCTCAATTTTCAGCAGCCATTACTCCAGTCTTTAGTGTCACATAAACCTTCAGAAAACGTTCTAATATGCTAACATTTCTTATCATTGTCAATTTTGAAAACAGCTTTTGCTGCTTAATATTTTTTGAAAACCGTTTTTTTTAGGATTCTTTGATGAATAGGACATTATAAAGGGCCGCATTTTTATATAAATCTTTTTTAACATTATAAATGTCTTAACCGTCACTGTTGATCATTGTAAAGTGTCCTTAATGAATAAAAGCTGATTTAGTTAAAAAAAAAAATAATAATAATAATTCCTTATGACCCCAAGCTTTTGAATGTTAGTGCAAATAAAATGGTTCGTTTAGGCGAAATTGTTACACATTCGGTTAACTTGATTACATGTTTTGTATAAACCACTTAATGATTTAAAATATATAAATTGTGTATTCTTAGATAGGTTTACTGTAATATCACTTCACTGATATGCAACTTTTAAAGCATCATCACAGCATAACAAAATTAAACACACCTCATGTCTAGGCCATTGAGGAACAATATGCGGTCTCCTGTTTTAAGGCCACACGCCTCGGCTGGACTACCTGTAATAGGAAAACATGGGTTTGGGACTGAGAATGAAACCACAGACACTTGCAGTGAATAATACACCCAAAGCCACAGACAATCTTTCAGTGAACCGTGTTGATGTGTAATATTGCTGTCCTTTGTGATCGGTTGTAATTAAAACACTACAAGATACCCCGTCGTAGGTCTGAAAGGGAATGTAATCTGTTTTTTCATCACGGTGCTAGACTCCTACTTGTTTTTATAAGCAGCCCCACACAGCAGCTGAGTCAGTGTTAACTAGCCTCAGCACAGGCCTGCAGTGGGCGAATATCGTCATACAGACACTCACACACTAACCGCCCTCTCTCCACTCAGAATGTACAATCGTGCAGACTTCAATACAAATGTACCCAAAGCTTGCTCATTAGTACAACAGCCCACTCCTTCCTTTTTCACAATGCACCAAAATAACACTCTATTCCCTTTGAAAACAAACAACTGACCCCAGCTGTGCTTTCCATGTGCCTTTTTATTACAGCCGCTTCTGTAGCCTACAGCGATATGACCCTCAACATAACAAAACACAGCCGTGTCCTGGAAGATGGTGATTTATATAAGAAAAGCATCTTTACTTGATCAATGGCTGGTGGCAAAAATATGCCGGTAAAAATTAATTTCTAGCACTAGATCTGTGTGCTAGGTGGCAGGATGTATAATTCTGGGTCAGATCAGAAACCCTCAGAAAAAGAAAAGCCTGACTCACCCGAGAGTCAATGTTTTTTTTTCACTCTGATTAATAATGAAAGGTTGCAAGTGCTTATAGGTAGACGTCACGATCATTCATACGCACCTGGCATTACTGAGTCGATCCACACAGGAGCGTGACCTCTCAGAGTAAACCCAAAAGTCTTCTTACCCCTGTACACACGGATGGTTCTGCAGAGGAAGCAAGAGAGGCATTACTCACTACTGACTGACTGTAGGTATGTAACATACTCATATAATATTCAATTCTTAAATTCAAAATAAGATTTTTTTAAGGATTTTTCTTTAAGAAAATAACTTGTCTGCACAAAACTTACTGCCACAGTGTAATCTATGCAACTGCTAAGGTGTTCTGGGTCTTTTTTTGCATGTTGCTAAAGTGTTGTGTGTGGTTGCTTACTGGCACATATCAAAATAGCAGTTGCCATGGTATTGCATTGCAGTTTCTAGGGTATTCTCGTTGGTTGCTAGGGCCTTGCTGGGGTGTTCTGTGTGTTTACTTAGTGGCCCAGGTCAAAATGTTGTCATGGTGTTACTTTGCAGCTTGTTCTAAGTGGTTGCTACTGTAGGGCTTTGCTGGGGTGTATAGGCAGTTGCTTAGTAGGGGTGTAACGGTTCTTGGTAAAAAATCAAACCGTACTGTTCTCCACCCACGGTTCAGCATGCACTTGCAATGCGGTTCAACTTAAATCTGACAACGCATTTGTAATATGGTTTGTTTAAAATAACACATGTCGGCACACCGACATACAGTGCCGTTGCGTTATGGGCGTCCTGAGTTCGAATCCCGACTCAATGACCTTTATCGATCCCTCCCCCTTTCTCTCTCTTTCACTTTGTTTCCTATCAGCTCTGATCTGTCCTATCATAATAAAGGCAAACATGACAAAAATAAATCTTTCAAAAAATAATAATAATAACACGTAAAACAGACAGAGTCCAGCTAATGTAGCCTATGTTTGTCAATGGATATGCATTCTGGCTTCCCAATACATTACAAACCCCAGCAATAAAAAAAAATGTGGACAAATCAACCAGTCACTCTTTGTTTAATGTGAGTGCTGTGTGCTCGAATATGAACAGACATTTATGCCGTCAACACCAGGGTGCTTATAGCACGTATGCGCAGGTGAAGCCAGAACAGCACACGCTGCTATCTAAACTCATTTAACCTTGCCAGTTTAAATATTAAAGAGCCAGAAGACACGAAGGAGAAGATCTGTGTGCGCTTATCCAAAGCGCGTGAACGTCTCAGAACGTGCAAATGTTGAGTTCGTTTTAAAGTCTTGTGCTTAAATGGACAAATTCACACAGAAATTGTCAACATGCCCATCTTGGTAAGTAGCCTAGCAGCAGACAGTTTGTGTACTTTATCTGTGCAGTGACAGGTTAATACACTGTTGAATAGCTCTTGTAACAGGTTATGTGTATCTACTCATGTTTAGCATTTTGTATCTTCTAATGTAGTAATTGGATTACATCAAAGTTTCAATGCTTATCAAGGACAAATCACACTGTCTGACTGAATAGCTCTGTAACTTAAGGCAGCGGCTTTAACTTTTGTACAGCCACAATATGAACAATATTATTTTAATTTGAGTTTATTTTATTATTGTTTCCTCCTAAAAACAGTTTATTGACCAGACAATTTAATCTATCTATTGTTGTCTTTTTTGTGCTTGTAATTGGATTATTTGTTCTTATTTTCTTTTTTTTGACGGTATAGTCCTTTCCCCTAAACATAGCACATACCAAACCGTACCAAAACCATGTCTCTAAAACTGTTGATACAAATCAATCCGTGATTAACTTGAACCGTTACACCCCTAGTGGTTACCTACTGGCTCAGGTCAAAACAGTTGTCATGGTGTTGCTTTGCAGTTTCTAGGGTGCTCTGGGTCGTTTCTGGGTGGTTGTTTACTGGTTTAAGTCAAAAGAGCAGTTGCTATGGTGTACTAAATGGTTGTTAGGGTGTTGCTAGGGTGTCCTGGTTGGTTTCTACTTGCCCAAGTCTCTGATATATTCATGTCCTTTGAAATGGCTCACCAAGGTCCTTCCAATAAGTCCTTATGGGATATTTCAAGTTTTATAATGCACCAGTCCAAAAATATGTAAAAAATAATAGTACACATCTCCTCAATGAGTAAATATGAACATATATTTTTACACTGTATGACCAATGCATTTCAAAGGCCGAACATCCGAATATTAATTTATCCTAACTTACGATTCATCCTAAACCAAACAGACAAGTATACTGAAGCACCACTCGAAGAGCTATTTAAGAAGATTTAAGATTTCCCTGCTTCTTAGAGAAAACCTATGACATATCATTAGTGTATAGCTAGCCTTAGTGGTTGCTGTGGCAACACCTCAAGGCTACACTGGAGCCGTTCAGTAAACAGAGACAAGGGAAAGCAGTAGAAACATTTGCACTTCTTGTCGCAGTGCCATTTTATATAAACCAAACACTGATGGCGGATTAGAAAAGGGATGACAGATAAACAAAGACATAAGAACTCTGAATGCAGATTACATAAGGACTGAGCCAAGGAAGCATTATTTATTGAAGAGCAGCAGCTTATGAGATGAAGAATGCAGTCTACAGGGTATAAGTACATCATATCCACTCTTACTGTAGTATTTAATAACCTAAACACTCTGGGTGATACTTCTCCGGTAATATTTTAGAAATCAATTTCAATTCAAAAATAAAGAATATTGATAGATTGTAATGACATCATATAGAAAGCAATATTAATTTAAACCAGACGACGAGAGGATCTGCTTCTGTTCTGGCTCAAATTCTGATAAGAAGCTTCGTGGCTTGAATATGATATGATGCCAATCTTCTTTTTAGGTTAAGTCATGATTTTAATGATTAAAATAGTGTGATATAAGCCGATTATATATCCCAAATTCTAAAACAACCAATTAGTAGATCACAATATGAAAAAATGCTCGTGATGTGGACATGCATGCGAGTGTGTGTACGTAGGTAAAGCATGAGGCACAGAAACAAACATAACTCAATAGTGCTTCTCTCACCCACCCACACACAAAGTCTCCCACATATCACACAGTGTTCTGAGCATTTGAGGAGGCTTCCTGCCGTGTTTTGGGATACAATTATCCTTTCAAACCAGTATGGAAGATTAAAAAGCTCATTTTATTATAAATAAAAGGACATGGAAAAGGAAAACCTATGGAAGAGGTGTACGATACGTACCTCTGGTTGGCTCCAGTGACATAGTGGCTGGGAATCGTGGTGGTGCTCTTCCTAAGGCCACGCTCAGGTTGGGCCGGGTCATCGCCGGTCTCTCTGGGCATAGAACTGGCCCGTTTCGAGCCTTGAGGACGCTCGTGGTGGTCTTGGCTTCGGCTTCGGCGGAGCCTGTTTTGGGGCTCGCCCAGGCTCTTGCTACGGCACACGCGGTTGAGGAGACTCAGAGAAACGGCATCGTCAAAGCGCTGCCGATGCTTCTTGGGAATGAAGATCCTGGCAAACATGGTCACAGCAAAGAAACAGAGAAAAAAAGGTCTAAATCAGCTACGAGGAGCCATTATCATAAAGACTTCTTAAAGGTTGCTAGTTCAGCTCAGCCGGTCAGTTTTCCAATCTAATGGTTTCTATCACGACCCAAAGGGAAGGAGCTTCAGATCTTGAGTCCACTGCGTTCATTAAGGATCACTGTGAGACTTCAAAATCCATGAAAACAGGAAAGGATGGCAGAGATAAAAAAAAAACTTAAAGAAAGCCAAGTAATGAAGGCAATCCTGATATTTCATGGAAGCTGTGAGGAACTCAACATGTAGCAGCCTCTCTGAGTGCTGTCTCCATCTGAAACTCCCACTCCAGAAGATACCAGAATCCAGCAATAGCAAAGGTGTGGGAGTACATCACACTACCGCCTCTCTCTCTCTCTTTCACTCGCTCTCTCCCTCTCTCTTTCCTCATTCTCTTTTTGCTGCTCCTTATGTTCCATGCTCTGGGAACAGCATCAAATCTCATATGCAACAGAGCAAATTCAAAACTCGTAGCATGACATTCAAATATAATTTGAATGATTCAGCGCATTCTGAATTCAGTGAGATTTGAAGCGGAAAAAAAGGGAAAAATGGCTAGATAAAAAACGTTTGGGAGAACATTTGGCAGAGAGGAGACAAATACAATTTTAACTCTGATAGCTTCCCCTTTATGGGATTCTGAATAGAAATAAGGCCTTGTTTGTCACATTTATGCAACGTTGGCGGATATGGAAAAGCCTGTTATGCCGCCCACCACGGAACCAGAAAAAGACCCCAATTGAAAAACCTCAGCAAATGTAGCCTTAGTAACCTCGACAAGTGTAACGTCAATGCAACTCTGTCTGCTTTGTTCTCTGAAGGTGATGTACCGACATTAGCATTAAAAATAATTCCATGTGTTTATCAAATAAAAAGCACATTCATTTTCTGGGTCACGGCATTAATTCTCCTGATATGTGTAAGTCTCTTATTGTCACTGACAGACTGTAATCAAATGGATTATAAACAATGACAAATATAATTTTTGGGTGAACTATCTCTTTAAGTAAAACATACACATTTGATTTCTTGATTTCAGTCTCTACCATTCTGAAGGACAAAAACACCCTGCACACAGATATTATATATAATCGTAACCTGGAAATATGATTTAAAATTATACAGGTTCACAATATCATTTTTCTCCCCCCATTGCCTGGATGACAGTATTGACAAAACCACACCATTAGACAATTCGAGAGTGCTGAGTTGCCTCGGGTTCACGTTATTATAGAGGCACAGCGAGAGAGAGTGGCCAAACGCTGCATAAATGGCAGCAGTTCCAGACAGCAGACAAGAATAAAATAAAGAATCAAGCGCTTTAAGAGGCCACTAGAGTACAAACCTTAGCTTACCTAGAATACTAAAGCACTACTGCCAGTATTATGAATGACAGCATACACCACAGCACATTAACATTTATTGTGCTTTTTAGAAAATGTGGATGGAACTACTATTGCCAGACTATATTTGCATTTCTAATGTGAAATTCATTTGAGGAGTTCAGATGGTACCATGCTTTGCCTATTTGTTTTTGTGAGGAAAAAAAACTCTTGAATGGGAAATTTTGAGTAAGGGTTAATATAAGTTTCTCTGTTTTGATATTTTAATTACAGACTTTGGGCTGCACCATTGCAAAACACAAGTTATTATTCATTATTTTCTAGTTCACTGTAATATTTAATTAAAAATTATTTGTATAGCTCTTTATTTGCATTGTGTGGACAGAATAAAAGGGAAAATATGAATCACCAAACTAGTGAAGAAAAAAAGTAATACACCATGGAATCTAAAATTCTAAAGCTTAGGATTAGTATGTTTTATTTTTATTATTAAAATAAATTAATTGTTTAATTGATTGTTTAACTGAAGGATGCTGAAAATTCAGCTTTGCCATCACAGGAATAAATTACATTTTAAAATGGTTTAATTTTAAATTGGAATAATATTTCACAATAATAGTGATTTTACATCATTTTTGAGAAATAAATGCAACTTTGGTGAGCATATAAGACCGTTATCTCAAAAACATTTTTAAAATCCTACTGACCCCCAAAATTTGGAACAGATGTTTATCTCGAAAACACCACTGTATAACTAACACATCATTTATGAACACAGTCTGCTCACAAACCTTTCATACATGACAAGTTCATATATAAATATTATAACAGAGACAAAATGAATCAACAAATCAAATCAAAATGATTTTCTTAGTAAAATACTGTATATTGAAGAGACATATTCCATAATGAATGATTTTAAAGTTTAATGAAAAGTACTCACCCAAAGCAACTCATCTTTTAGTTTATCATGACTCAGAACAAGATGAAAGTGAAGTGGCTACTAACGTAAGAGATATATTCGGAAAAATGAGTGTCACTTTAACCCAGAGAGACGTTATTTAACAGCCTCTGAGCCATCAAGAGCCATTGACTACAACTGTCTAGAGACCGCTGCCTCTCACATTGACCTGCAGAAGATCAGCCCCGAATAATGAGCAGAAAATCCATGAGATTCACAAAAAGAGAGAGAGTGAGATTATGTGTTGGCAGAAACTGAGACACGTACCTAATATAGTGAGATAAGGCTGATTAATTTATATAGTGAGAATTAAATGACACCAGTGATGTTATTGTGATGTTATTTGTTTAATTGTACATGAAAAATGCATTAGGCTTACACTACCGTTCAAACATTTGAATAAAAAAAAAACACTTTTAATCAGTAAGGATGCACTAAATTGATCAAAAGTGACAGTAAAATCCTTCAAATGTTATAAAAGATTTCTAAAATGTCTCAAATAACTGATTAAAAAAATATTTTTAATTTTCTATTTATCACAGAATTCTAAAACAAAATATATCAGATTTCACAGAAACATTAAGCAGCAAAAAATGTGTTTAATCTTGTCATTTTACATTATTGACACATTAATTTTCCTATTTTGATATTGGAAAGCTGCTTTGACACAATCTGTATTGTTAAAAGCGCTATATAAATAAATGTGACTTGACTTGGAAATATTTTTTCTCTCTTCAGAGCATTCAGTTTCTTGATGAATAATGAATAAGAACAACAAACTTGTGATTACTTCTCTAAGATGGCAAACTAGACAGTCACACCTTCAACTGAACAACCATGGCTTGCCATGTAAAGGATTTCTAGAAATGATGATGATTGTACCCAGATACATCTTTAGTGCCAACTAAAAGAGCATATCTCTGTTGAATTGGAAACTGGCTAATGTCCCAGTAGGCCAATACAAACTGAATCTACTCAGACCGGCTTAAAATCTGTCCTAGATAATATTAAAATGTACTAGATTGACAAAAAAGATTGACTATACTATGTACCAACAGTTCAATATGGTTCATTTCCTTTCACAAGTTCCATATGTCATATTCTTATATTATAGTTCAGCTACAGCATATTTAGGATTACAAAGTACATCCCAAGGAATTCAGGATCCCCGCGCTGCTGAACATATGGTGTCATCCCCATTCACCACCCTTCACCAGATATCTCTCTAAAGAGGATTATACAGTGACAAAGGTTATTATCTCATAATACAAGGAACAACACCAACTGCGCCGGGGGAATAGCTTGTCTCCATTTAGCAAACACAATATTGAACACTATATGATGATGTTCTTTCTCTGATAAATTAAGGAAAGCTGCCATGCAAAATTCAACCTATAAGTGAGCATGTAACATACATATTTCTCTTGCACATTAAACACCTTCACCAGACAAAATAAATGATACTAATATTTTTTTAATAACCGCAATAGCATACACTACCATTCAAAAGTTTGTGGTTTGGGTTTTTTGGTCACACTTTATTTTAAGGTCCAATTCTCGCCATTAACAAAACAACTTTTGCCTCAATAAACTCTTAATTTTGTGAGGTGGCTAATTCGTACGAATCACGAATCACGAATTCTCTAAACCCCAGTGACGGGTAGGTTTAGGTGTATGTAATTCGTACTAATTCATACGAATTGGCAACGCATAAAATATGTACGATTTAGCAAAAATCGTATGAATTTGTACGAGTGAGGTCATACAAATTCGTACAAATTAGCCACCTCGTAAAATATGTACGAATTGCCGTGAGATCGGGCTGTAAGTTTAGGTACTGGGTAGGATTAGGGATATAGAATATGGTCATGCAGAATATATGCTTTATAAGTACTAATAAACAGCCAATATGTTAATAATAGGCACGCTAATAGTCAACTACACTAAATAATATGTTCCCTACACTAAAGTGTTACCGTTAATACTTTTAGTCAACACAAGCGCATTAAATTCATCATACTTTACAGTGACTAAAGACATTTATAATGTTACAAAAGATTTCTACATTAAATAAATGCTGTTGTTTTGAACAATTTATCAAAGAATCCTTTAAAAAGTATCACAGTTTCCTCCAAAATATTAAGCAACACATCTATTTTCAGCATTAATAATAATAGGAAATGTTTCTTAAGCACAAAAATCAGCATACAACATTGATTTCTGAAGAATCAAGTAATGCGCCCGGAGCAATGGCTGCTGAAAATTCAGCTTTGCCATCTCAGAAATAAATTGTATTTTAAAACATATTAAAATAGAAAGCATTTTTTAAACAGTAATAATATTTCACAATATAACTGTTTTTAATTATATTTTGATCAAATAAATGCCGCCTTGGAGAATTCTGAACCCAAACTTTTGAACAATAGTGTATATTATAGTAAAAAAACGAATAATGTGAAAACACCTCGGACACCTTATTCCACATAAACTGTCCCACTAAGCATCGTGTGCCAAACAGCTTGACCGTGCCCAAAGAGAAGCCGACAAATGGATCAACACTAAAATTCTCTGTCTAGTGCTGTCTTATGTTATTGACCCAGTTGGCATTAAGGCATAGGCTGGACTGGAGGGATTGAAGATTATCAGTTTACATGGCAGCACCAGATGGAGACACATCTATCAATGGCCTTATTAGGACATACCGATATATACTGAAAGCCACACTGCTTAATTCTATACCAACACGTGGAAATGAAAGCGTGTTTATGTTTACTGCAAATATGTGCATCATAGTGTGACCTTCCAGAACACGAATAATAAGAACAGCAAAGAATGTACAGTACTAAAATTCTATTCATATATTCAGCAAAACCTACATTAAAATCATGCCCTCTGGTGGCCTTCAAACTGTTCTGCACGACTAAATACAGTAGCTGAAAACATCAGGGTCAGAGTGGCCCTGAGATAGAGGTTAAAAATGAATGAGCGCTGTAGGTGGCAGATGGGGTTGTCATGGTACCTGATGTTTGAGATGAGCTGTTGCTGCTCTTCAGTTGTCAAGATGTCAGGAAGAACGGAAGCAAGCCAGTCCACCTTCCTCTCAGCAGCAAACTGTTTCAGTACAGCAAACAGTTTCTCTTTCACCTCTGGTTCATTCCTCAAAATCTCCTCAACCTGAAACAGGAATGATTCTTATTTGTCACCTCTTTTATTTTATAAATTTAAAAAACACAAGTTTGTCCATTGTGTCCAATAAACTCACCCTCCTATTGAACTCCACAGCCTTGTGTTTGCGGTCCTGACGCATGCCGTCTGTGTCTTTATTAGAGCACTCTAGACTCCCGCTGCTGCGTTTCTGGCGACTGCCCATACACAGCACCCCAAGACGCAGCGTGCGGCCCTGAGAGGCCTTTATCAAAGCGGCTGCCATCTCATGGTGCTTCACTGGGATCCCATTCACTTCCATGACATAATCTCCAGCTCTGAGACCACCACGACCCGCTGGGGAGCAGGGGGAGCAATCATCCACCAGCAGGGGGCAGTCTCCCACGATAGTGAAACCGAAACGACCATCAGGGCCTGGAGTGATATCCATCTGCAGACAGTTATTGAAATGCAACAGATTGTAAATATTGTGACAGAACTGAATTAATAATTTGTAGTCATGTTGGTTTCTGAAGGTTTTGAAACACTTTTATATATATTTGAAATATATATTTTATATAAATATTTCAAGGAAAGTATTGGTACATTTTCAATAATTATTTTTTATATATATATAATTTTTTATATTGAATTTATTATATATATTATAATATTACTTATATATTAATTCATGAATAACATTTCGATTTTTGGAGAGTCACACATATCATTACGTTTTACAGCCTGAACTAACCTATATACAGGTACATCTAAAAAAAAATTGAATATGGTGAAAAAGTAATTTTTTTCTTGTAACTTATTTCAAAAAGTGAAACTTATATTTTAGATTCATTAAATGTAAAGTAAAACACTTGTAATTTTGATGATTAGAGCTTACAGCTAATGAAAGTCAAAAATCAGTATCTCAAAATATTATGAGCATTCATACAGTATAAATTCTGGGTAACTCTTGTTCTTTGAAACCACAATAACGGGGAACATTGCTGACTTGGCAATGGTCCAGAAGACGATCATTGACACCCTCCACAAAGAGGGTAAGTCACAGAGGGTCATTACTGAAAGGGGTGGCTGTTCAAGGAGTGCTGTATCAAAGCATATTAAATGCAAAGTTGACTGGAAGAAATTGGTTAGGAAAATGTGCACAAGTAACAGGGATGACTGCAAGCTTGAGAATACTGTCAAGCAAAGCCGATTCAAACACTTGGGAGAGCTTCACAAGGAGTGAACTGAAGCTGGAGTGAGTGCATTAAGAGTCACCACGCTCAGACATCTTCAGGAAAAGGGCTACCAAGCTGATTTAATTTTCCAGCAGGACTTGGCACCTGTCCACACTGCCAAATGTACCAAAAGCTGGTTCAATGACCATGGTGTTACTGTGCTTGATTGGCCAGCAAACTCGCCTGACCTGAACCCTATAGAGAATCTATGTCAAGAGGAAGATGAGAGGCACCAGACCCAACAATGCAGATGACCTGAAGGCCGCTATCAAAGCAACCTGGGCTTCCATTACACCTGAGCAGTGCCACAGGCTGATTGCCTCCATGCCACGCCGCATTGATGCAGTAATTCATGCAAAAGGAGGCCCGACCAAGTATTGAGTGCATAGAAATGAACATACTTTTCAGAAGCCTGACATTTCTGTTTAAAATATTCTTGTTTATTGATCTTATGTAATATTTTAATTTTCTAATGTTTAAAATTTCAAGAAATAAAGGCTTGAAATATTTCACTCTATGTATGTGGAAATGAATCAATATTCATAATATTTTATAAGGTTTATTCTTCATTGATATCATTCACTTTGTCATTTGAAAATGTAAAAAAGATCTCAAGTAAAAAAATAGTTTTTTTATTTAGTTTTACGACTTTTTTCATTTTAATGAATAATATTCAATGAATTTTAATTTATGTGATCATTTATTTTATGTTGATTCTCAATATTCTGTATTTTTAACTGAACTGAGTTATTTTGTACATTTGTGTGTGTGTGTGTGCACTGTGTGTGAGTGTGTGTGTGTGTGTGTGTGTGTGTGTGTGTGTGTGTGTGTGTGAATGTGTGAACATTAAACATTAATAGTGTGTGTAAAATGTGTATGTGTGAATGTGTGTGTAGTGTTTAATGTGTGTTTTGTGTGAGTGTGTTTTTGTTTTTGTGTTATTTTGTGTGAATGTGTGTTTGTGTAAAGTGTGTGTGTGTGTTAATTGTACATTTTTGTAATTTTGTTTTGTGTGTAGGCTTTGTTTTATTTGTGTTGTTTTTTAGTAACAGTGACTTTTGTGTTATGTGTGTGTTGTGTGTGTGTGTGTGTGTGTGTGTGTGTGTGTGTGTGTGTGTGTGTGTGTGTGTGTGTGTGTGTGTGTGTGTGTGTGTGTGTGTGTGTGTGTGTGTGTGTGTGTGTGTGTGTGTGTGTGTGTGTGTGTGTGTGTGTGTGTGTGAATTGTTTTAAGAAATGCATTAGTTTACATCAACAATGTTTATTTATAGAGCATATTTAAACACAACCAAGGTTGTGGCTCCACTCATTGTAATAAGGCTTTTTTTTCTTCATTGATACCATTATATCACCTTATGCCCTCAAATGTATTTATTTTTTTCATAGAATCAATGTATGTATAAATTGTATATTATAGTTAGCATTAACATTTAGATTTTTTTTATTAGCTTTTATTTTCTCAGGTTTCATTTTAATTTGATTTATTTTTCATTTAGTTTTATTATAATTAACCAAAATATTCTTAGTCAATGATAATAACCCTGATGTTACAATGAATAAATGAACACATTCAGACAAAAAAAAAAAGTGTCATGCCATTAGCCCACCTGCTGGATACGTGAAACTACTCCAATACTGGGTGGGATGTTTCGTTGTAACTGGGCAAGGGCAAAGACTTCTTGAGCACTAAGACTGGAAACATTCTGGCCCTCGATCTCCAAGACCTGGTCTCCAGGTTGCAGTCCAGACAGATGAGCACTGCTTCCGTCCTCCACAGTCAGGATGTAGCAGGGCCCATTCCCCCCTATCTGAAAGCCAAACTCCTCTGGCCAGCCCTGGTTGGATGCTGGCATGGTGAGGCCTGTGAGAAACATGGCAAATAAGAGGGTGTGTGGTCTCTAATGAGCAACTAGGCTCAAATGTTTGATCAGCCAGTTGTAAACAAGACCTACATACACACAGCAAAATGATCAAGCCTCCTGAGAAAAATGGAATATTCTGGACACCACATGCTTGAACAGACACTAAAATATATCAAGCACCTAAAATATATACACCTAGATGCTAAAATATGTCAAGTTAAGTCAGTTTTTGCCTGACAAAACAAAGTAATGCAGTCTCACAGAAAGAGAGCCATACAACCTTCACTAAATACAGAGTCTCAGCTGACACATTAGACCTCCCAGTAACATTGACCTCATTGAAAAAGGAACAGAGGCTCCCAAATCATCCGACATCAGAGCACAGATGTGCCTGAACACAGCATCAGCTGCTTGAGACTCAGGTTTGTAGCATAGCAAGTCCTTTCTAGTAAAACCAGAACACTTCAACATTCCCAATTAAATGGCTGGTAAAATATTGTGTTTGTAGGCCGGTCCATGCAAAGCCTAAGCCTGTAGATTGACAGAAGGTCATTCATCAAAACATTGTCCTCCACACACACCTTAATGGACTATAAATATGCTGCTGAAAGTCATCATCCTAGAAATCAATTATTGAACACTAAACACTTACCAATATCTTTGGGCGGATATCGAGGACCCGGCTTGTTCTGCCGTAAGGAGTATCTCCCTTTCTTATTCTGGAGGAATTTCTTCATTTTGTCGTAATTCAACAGGTATCAAAAATTCATCACGTCTTCCAAGCTGTACGAGATCCTCTTAATGCACCTCACCGCGCTTCAGGGGAAACACCTTTTGAATGCCCCCCATCGTCGTGTGGCATGCAGAGCTCTGCCACTTAAAAAAAGGGTGACACTGCATCGAGTGCCAGAGTGATGCTGTCGATGAGTTGACTCTGCATCTCTGGCGAGTCTTGCAAGTGCCTGCCTGCAGAGCTCAAATCAAGAAACTGGGACACCTAGCACACATCCTTAACGATTCTCTCTCCAAAAAGGGTAAAGTGAGGCCCCATTTCTCTATAAATACCTCCTTCCCATACTCTCTCTTTGAGCTGTCTCTCCAAGGGACAAAAAGTAGCCCAGTTTCAGCTTGGGGATCCGTCAGGACGATGGTGGATAATTAGAACGTCTGAATGCACTGAAGAGCGCAGTCACACATCTTTGAACACGAGCAGTGCTATTAAAGCTCTTGCTCTGGATTAGACAGATTAAATGCTGCATCTCGAGAACTCTCGTGCCACATGGAAGGACACATGCTGTCGTGCATCCGGGGGGAATTTGGGAGGAAGGATTGATTTACTGAGAGATCTGACATGCAGTTCAGATGCAAGCGGGGGCTTCCAAAGCATTTATTTTAAATTTTTTGAGTACTGGCCCTGGCAGATAATAAATATGAACAAGCCACAGTATAAACACATGACAAAGTGTAGCACGGTTTCGCTTTCAAGACTACAATCTGAATGGTGAAACAGTATAACTAGCAGTAAAACGTAATATAGATATTATGTAAAGGACTGAAGCAAAGACAAGCTATACAGGGCTAACTGAATTATTTATCCAAACACACTGTTCCTCAATCAACATCTCAGCTTACCAATACAACATAAAAGTGGTTGTGTATGTAGAAATATATAACTGTATTGCAATAAAATAGTATTATTTATCAGTTTGCACTGACTGTAAGGACTCTATGCTCTTTTTTATTATTTCAAAAATATAAAGATCTCTGTATTTCATAAATGCATGCAATTAGACCTAATTCAACATATTACAAAGCAGAATAACTTAGCTATTGGAGTACAATCCATACACATTAAAAATGAAGTTTGGTAAGTGAAATTTAAACATCCAAAAATAATAGCAGTGTACATCCTTCATGATTTGTGTTAGCTCCAATGATGTACAACCAAACGTGCAATTAAGACCAACTTTAAAAACACATAGAAAACTGACTTTATATTCATGAAGATATTGTTCATATATACTTTTACAAATGTATGCATGCTTTAAAAGAGAATACCTGCTTCCTTTGCTCGGTGGAGTATTCTCGAAGGGCTTTAGTGGTATCCCTTTCATTTGAGCATCACCACTGTAGTGAATGTGCAGGTCTGTAACATGAGAACTGTACGAGGCAACGGTTAGAAGGCTGTGACAACCCTGAACTGAAAACAAGTGCACTTAACATGATCAACCACCTGCTTCTGAAACGAATGACGAAATTTTATTTAAAAAAAATAATTCAAAGTTTTTGATGGACAAATAAACTTGTGGAAAAACTGAAGTTCAGAATAAAATATAAAGGCTGTATTGTAATCATAAAGTTGGTATACTAGCAGACCAATATTGCATGCTGCATCTTAATAAACTTGTTTGTTTGTTTGTTGTAAACGATATTATTCTATTATTTTCAAATTATTCCAAATATTAATATTGTAACCTACATTTTCCCCAAAAAAATCGTAGAGACGAGTTTATTTAAAATATGAATAATTCATTTCCAGACTATATTGAAAGATGGAACGACTTCAAAATAGCCAGCAAGAAAAAAATAAGGGGGGGGACTTTTACTTTGACAGCACAGTTTAGCGAGTACGTTCCCTGTCAGTGTTGCCATATCTGCTTTGGGATGGTATCCAACTAAAAAGGTCGATAATACTTATAAGTAGCTGCTGGTAGTTTATTTCCAGAATGCAGTAACGTTGATGTAAAACTTTTAAATAACTGTATGTACATTTATATAATTACATACCTCCTTATACTTATTTGATAAGGCAAGTCTGTATGTCTTGACAGAACTTTTGTTTTGTGTGGAGATCTGGCAACAGTGTTCCGTATTCACGTCTACTTCACCACGTGACACCACCGTCAGCAAGGGAGAATGGTTTTCAGGTGAATAAGGTCTTCGCTTGCCTCTTTCTGTGTACATAAGCATTGTTTTTTTGTTTTTTTAACTCTTAAGCACAGTATGGTTTATTAAAGAAATCGTTATATTACATGTTACTACGCTTGGTTTTGATTTAAGCGCTCTTTCTCGTCGTATATAAACACCTGTAATAAGTGAAATGAATCTCTCACAGTGCTGTGCTGCTTAGGTAAGTCAGTGGCAAATGGACTTCCTCACTCTGTTTGGTGTGTATGTGGCGCTGGTGCTCGCCTGCATTGCTCTGGTTTGTAAGTATTCAGGACAGCAGCAGACTCCTCTCGGTCTGCTTTTGGACAAGTTCACAGGGGTAAGTAAAGTCCTGCAAACTTGAAAAATTATTGATTTTGTTCTTTAAAATAGAACTTATGTCATGTTTTCTTTTAGATTGTCTCTCTATGGATCCCACAATATGTCCAAAGCATTTGCTACAGAACTATGCACAGGCTGTTCCATCAAAGGTACTTTGATGAATAGAAAGTTCACTAGAATAGCATTTATTTAATTGTGTAGCTGTGTGAGATTCACTTTTTATCAATGGAATGCATCGTTGCTGAATAAAAGTATGCATTTATTTAAAAATAGCTGACCCCTTATTAACCCAAAACTTTGAACAGTAGTGTATATTAAACATTAAGAAAACTACATAACTGACTCTATTACTTATCTAGTAATGTTTATTAATGTGCACTGTCCTTCCTTGTGGAATAAACTTATAAGATAATAATTAAAAACATATCTAATGCATATCCACTTGACAAATTAAAGGAATTTTTACATGCATGATGCAATTTTAATCCAAAGTGATTTTCATGTATTTAGACTATGCAGTGTATTCAAGGTATACATTTTATGTGTGTTCCCTGAGCATCAAACTGTCAAGTATATTTCCTCTAATCCTATGTCTGTTCATTTTTCAAATCAGGAACAACTTCTTCCGTTACTTGCACCTGTTACTGGAAGTGGTTGTGTATGGAGAATTCTCCTATGAGGTGTTTGGCTTCAGTTTGGACATGGGCGCAAGTTCAATCAGTTTGTGCATTCCTTACGCTCTCCTTGCAGTGAAGTCTTTTCTGTTCTACCTGTGTTGTAGCAGAGACCCAGGTTCGCAAATGAACAATTGTCCATTTCCATTAAAAATCAATCAAATATATGTACATTTAATTCGAGTTTTCTTTTGAAGGCACATTGACAAAGGCAAACCATGCTGCACAAGTGAAGGTCTACCAGTATGATGAAAAACTGTTCCAGCAGGGATTCAAGTGTCCAACCTGTCAGCTGGTCAAACCTGCACGATCCAAACACTGTAGTAAGTATAGGTTTATCCATCCTTTAAAACATCAGATTACCTTTCATGTAACTTTACGGTAAAATACAGCTGAATGTACAATTTCTGGAAGTGAAAAAGAACAAGTCATTGTATAATCTACAGTGAAAACCCATACATTGACTTGAATTGAATTCCCCATGGTTTTCATTTTATAAGTTGTTTCTTAGTTTTTTTTATCAGTTATGCACATAAGTATTTTGTTTTACAATGTATGTTGTTAAATTAATGTTTATTTCATTATTTTAGTGTTGCGTGTTACTTTGTATTCATGTGTATGACGCTGTGCACCTGCTATTATTTCTCTTAGTTGGTGGAAAAGCTACTTGCAATAAAGCCGTCATGTGGCTTTCTCTCCACCACCTTTTTTAAAATTATAAAAGGTACAAAACAATTTTTTTGATGATATAAACATGATGATTTAAATCATTATTTTACTGTAAATTACAGTTCATTTGTAAAGCTCAAAACATTGCTACCATATTTCATAAACCAATACATTTCATGATTTTTTTTTTTGGGGGGGTAACTGTGTCCTTGTAGTCAATGGTATTCTAATATAAAAGTTTAGCTACTAATTAAAGCTGTGAACCAGCTATTACTAAAACCCATTTTATATCACATAAACTAAATAATTTTCCACATTCTGTTGAGTGGCATTAGGTTGTTAATCATAAACTAATTTCCTTTTTCCCTTAGTTGAAAAACAAAACAATAATATGAGCGAAACAAGCTATTATTATTATATTATTATTAATAATGGCCCAGTGCACCATTCGTGTAAGTGCCATTTATTTATTTATTTCCCCACATTATGCAGCAAATGCTATTGATCTAATTTGTACAGGGGTTTGCAATCGATGTGTCCAGAGATTTGACCATCATTGTGTGTGGGTGAATAACTGCATCGGTGCCCAGAACACCAGATACTTCCTTCTGTACCTTCTGAGTGTGTGCGCCATGGCAGGCGATATTGCAGTGCTTACAGCAGACATGCTTCTACAAGCTGTTCTACGAGCTGGACTCCTGCATGCTCACTATATTGATGAGCAGGGTGAGCAACAGTCCGCTGGACCGCTCTTTATCATCCAGGTAATAATGACTTACCACAGAAATGGTCTAGTGAAACTAGTAATTGTGCTTTGGTACATGAATTGTCTCTTTAATAATTATTTTCCATTTCATTTCTTGTTACAGCATCTCTTTCTGACATTTCCAAGGATCGTCTTCATGCTGGGCTTCTTGGTATTTGTCTTTTTCCTCTTGGCGGGTTATTCCATGTTTCACATGTATTTGGCTTTGATAAATCAAACCTCCAATGAGTGGTTTAAAGGAAAAGGTCACAACTGCCAGCATTGCCATCCATACTCCGCACATAACTGCCGGACCTCATACAATCCATTTAGAGGTTTCTATCACAGGGGAATCCTCAAAAACTTTGGGGAAATCTTTTGGCCCTTATGTCCTGTTCAGAAAAAAGAAAACTAGAGAGTGCATTATTGTTCTTGTTTTTAACTGTCTATTTGTATTCATGTCTGTATCTTATTTTGGTAAATGTTTTTTTTATGTTATTTTTATAAAAATTGTCTTCGCCTTATGTATTATTGGTAAATTTTCTCATTATTTTTCTTTCCTCCGACTTTTTTTTCTGTTAGAATGTTAAAATGTAGTTTCCAGTTGTTTTACACAAATTTACAGTGAATATAAATGAGGCTGTCAAGGATAGCCATATAGTCCATTCTATAGCTGTCTTAAAGCCACATACAAATATAACGTCTAGTTTTTACTACATAGTTTTTGTCACAAGCATTTGTTTTGAAATATGTATTTCTATGTCTAGAGGACTTGAGTGACACTTAATAATACGGTCATGTTATTAAGTAGAGTTGCAGAAAACTTACATGGTAACATGACCAAATTATTACTTTTATTTAGGATGAGAGCATCAGATTTCAACATTTTATACAAAACAAATTTCAACATGAATAAAAAAAATACAAAAATGTAAAGACCTTAACCAAATATATTTTATACATGCATATTACAGGGTTTAAATGAATTTCCCCCTTTACCGTAGATGCCTTCTTAACATTTTTTTAAAGATTATTATTGTATTAATTGTGATTGTTCATAATCTGAATGGATTCAACCTAAATAATTTTTGTGCTTAAATATTCTATTTATTTATTTTTTGTCATTGGATATAAGTGGTCTGTGAATTTATTTATTGTTGAATTCCATTTTGTATTTGTGGACACAGTAAGTCATTTACAGAATTAGAATTAAAATATTTTTATTTTGAAGGGAAAGGTTAAAGTGGGACTTTTTATTAAATATAGTTAAAAATATATATTATAATAAAAACATTTAAGCAAAAATAGACAATTTAAGATTTTCAGTATGAATTTCGTGAATGAATTTTGTTGAACAGTTTGTGTAATGTATAAGGCAATGTAACCTACAATATTTATTTATAAAGCTCTTTTAAAAACAACGAGGTTAAACAAAGTGCTGTACAAAAATAAAACTGATCAAACCAGTGGTCAGGGAACATTAAAGGTTTGAGATTATATGTATGTTTAAAGGAGACCTAGAAACGGAAATAGGGAGGGAGTGTACAGTTGGAGCAAAACTAAGCCCAAAGAGTAAATCAAATGACCATTTGAAAACGAGTACCTGTTTTTTACTAAATCTCTTTGAATCATAAAATATACATTTGTTCAGCTAGCTATGAGTATAATTCTAAATTAGGGGAATTTTTCTGTTCCCGATTAAGTGTTACAATACAATATGTTACAAACTCACACCATCACACATTGTATCAAAATATATCAAAGTTGAAGACTGATCAAGGCCATGAACAGATATTCCCCATTTTAGATCAAAATTCTCTTTCTTCAGGAAGCTCATTCCAGTGGCCTTGAAATCCCCCTTCATGAAGATAAGCCAGATGTTCAAACCCCTCCATCTCCAGTCCACCACAGTCCAGTCAGTTCAGCATCACGACAAAGTGGACTTGAGAATAAGTTTCGTTACACACTGCGGTCAACTTGATATTTCAAATCAACCACAATTATTTATTTGTTAACACATTTTGAGCCAGTATGAAATCGGCAAAATGCTTGGTGAGCGAGAATACTTCTCTGTCTACGAAGGGAAATGCTTGAAGGATGGACTTGAGGTATCATCATTTTCTTACAATATTTAGCTATAGTAAATAGTTTTGTCTCACTGTGTCCATTACAAGTCCTCTTTATGTATAGTATGCCCACTATTTTGTGTAGGCTAATTCAGATGTTCAAAAGTAATTGTAATATTTTGTTTTGTTGATCAGGTTGCAGAGAAAATTGCAAGTATGCTACACTCACTGTATATTTTCACTGTTTACATCAGGGGTGCCCAATCCTGCTCCTGGCGATCGACTTTCCAGCAAAGTTCAGCTCCAACTCTAATCAAACACACCTGCCTTTAATTTCCAAGCGATCCTGAAGACCTTAATTAGTTGCTTCAAGTGTGTTTGATTAGAGTTGGAGGCTGGAGCTGAACTTTGCAGGACAGTCGATCGCCAGGAGCAAGATTGGGCACCCCTGGTTTACGCCATTGGTCTCAAGCTCAATTCCTGGAGGGCCACAGCGCTCCATCGCACAGCTGCTTGGAAGTTTCTAGTAATGCTGAAGACATTGATTAGCTGGATCAGGTGTGTTTTATTTGGGTTGGAGCAAAACTGTGCCGAGCTGTTGCCCTCCAGGAATTGAGTTTGAGACCAATGGTTTACAGCAATGGTTTTCAAACCGGTCCTGCAAGCACCCCTGCGGCTGCCCTGCACATTTTGTATGTCTCCTTTATCAGACACACCTGATTCAACTCATTAGCTCATTCGTAGAGACTGCAAAACCTGAATTGGGTGTGTCTGACAAGGGAGACATACAAAAAAATGTCCAGGGCAGGGGTGCTTGCAGGACCGGTTTGAAAACCACTAGTTTACACCAAGGGTCATAAACTCTGAACCTCGAGATCCACTTTCCTACCTGGATTAACCACACCTACCTGAAACTTTGTAGTAATTATGAAGACCTTGATTACCTTTTTCAGGTGTTTAATTAGGGTTGGAGCTCAATTCGGGAGGAAAGTGGATCTCGAGGTCCAGAGTTGAGGACCCCTGGTTTACACTTTTAAAAATAAAGTCTACAAAAGTTGGCTATCACAGTAGTGCCATAGAAGAACCGTTTTTGGTTCCACAAAGAACATTTAATGAACATTACAGTTCCATTTATTTTTCTTAGTTTGAAGAACATTTTAAAACTCTGAAGAATCTTCTTCCATTATAGAGAACCTTTTGTCCAATTAAAAGGTCCCTCGGATGTTAAAGGTTCTTTGCTAGATGCCACAAAAATAGACTGCACAAAAATCCTTATAAATGGGAAAGCACCTCCATCTAACAATGCAATGATCTTTTAGTGATCTTTCTTCTAGCCTGGTCATCCCAAACCCCTTCTATTAGATGTTGCACTATTAATCCTTGTTAATAAGGGCCTGAGAGTTCCACATAGCATTCAGCTGCTGGACTGGCAGGACCAGCCTGAACACTACAGGTGCATCTCAATAAATTAGAATATTGTGGAAAAGTTCATTTATTTCAGTAATTCAACTCAAATTGTGAAACTCGTGTATTAAATAAATTCAATGCACACAGACTGAAGTAGTTTAAGTCTTTGGTTCTTTTAATTGTGATGATTTTGGCTCACATTTAACAAAAACCCACCAATTCACTCACATCTCAACAAATTAGAATATGGTGACATGCCAATCAGCTAATCAACTCAAAACACCTGCAAAGGTTTCCTGAACCTTCAAAATGGTCTCTCAGTTTGGTTCACTAGGCTACACAATCATGGGGAAGACTGCTGATCTGACAGTTGTCCAGAAGACAATCATTGACACCCTTCACAAGGAGGGTAAGCCACAAACATTCATTGCCAAAGAAGCTGGCTGTTCACAGAGTGCTGTATCCAAGCATGTTAACAGAAAGTTGAGTGGAAGGAAAAAGTGTGGAAGAAAAAGATGCACAACCAACCGAGAGAACCACAGCCTTATGAGGATTGTCAAGCAAAATCGATTCAAGAATTTGGGTGAACTTCACAAGGAATGGACTGAGGCTGGGGTCAAGGCATCAAGAGCCACCACACACAGACGTGTCAAGGAATTTGGCTACAGTTGTCGTCAGAGGCGTCTTACCTGGGCTAAGGAGAAGAAGAACTGGACTGTTGCCCAGTGGTCCAAAGTCCTCTTTTCAGATGAGAGCAAGTTTTGTATTTCATTTGGAAACCAAGGTCCTAGAGTCTGGAGGAAGGGTGGAGAAGCTCATAGCCCAAGTTGCTTGAAGTCCAGTGTTAAGTTTCCACAGTCTGTGATGATTTGGGGTGCAATGTCATCTGCTGGTGTTGGTCCATTGTGTTTTTTGAAAACCAAACGTCACTGCACCCGTTTACCAAGAAATATTGGAGCACTTCATGCTTCCTTCTGCTGACCAGCTTTTTAAAGATGCTGATTTCATTTTCAGCAGGATTAAAGATGGCACCTGCCCATTTCACTGCCAAAAGCACCAAAAGTTGCACCTGTTAAATGCCAAAAGACCATGGTGTTGGTAAATGACCTTGATGGTGTTGGTGTGCTTGGCCAGCAAACTGGCCAGCAAACTCACCAGACCTGAACCCCATAGAGAATCTATGGGATATTGTCAAGAGGAAAATGAGAAACAAGAAACCAAAAAATGCAGATGAGCTGAAGGCCACTGTCAAAGAAACCTGGGCTTCCATACCACCTCAGCAGTGCCACAAACTGATCACCTCCATGCCACGCCGAATTGAGGCAGTAATTAAAGCAATAGGAGCCCCTACCAAGTATTGAGTACATATACAGTAAATGAACATACTTTCCAGAAGGCCAACAATTCACTAAAATTGTTTTTTTGAAGTTGTATTAAGTATTCTAATTTGTTGAGATAGTGAATTGGTGGGTTTTTGTTAAATGTGAGCCAAAATCATCACAATTAAAAAACCAAAGACTTAAACTACTTCAGTCTGTGTGCATTTAATTTATTTAATACACGAGTTTCACAATTTGAGTTGAATTACTGAAATAAATGAACTTTTCCACGACATTCTAATTTATTGAGATGCACCTGTACATAATGCTCTCAGAAAGCCCCTCACCCTGCAAAGATCTATCAGAATTAGGTCTGTGGAGGCTCTCTTGTTGAGGACATAGCATGGTTTGTCGTGGCAAAGGCAACAGCAGCCAGTGACATCTGCTGTCGCCGTGAAGTGTTCCACCGTGACATTAAGCTGGAGAATCTTCTGACCAACACAGAAACTCTTAAAGTCAAACTGATTGACTTCGGATGCGGGGATCTCAGCAAGAATCTGGCTGTAAAAGGTTCTGTGGTAAGTATTCTGTCATAAACCTTTAGGATTGAAATTATAGTGACATGTTAAACTGTATCTTAATCGTATCTCAAATAACACCAGATATGTTTTTTGCATGTTGCAGAGACAGCATGCTTTTGTATTTCAAGCTTATCCATCGACAAATCGCTTTCTTTCAGGAACACTGGGAGTGCTCTTATTAAGACTAGTGTGTGGGCACTTTCCAAAACCCAGAGACAAGCAGATGATAAATGGTGACATCTGGTGGGAGCTTGGTTTGTCAAAGGGTGATATCGCATTCATCACAAAGACAATTGTGTGTTCAGTCTTGTTCCTGGAGGGCCAATATCCTGGAGAGTTTAGCTTCAGCTTGTCCTAACATACCTACCTGGAATATTCTAACAATCCTAAAGACCTTTATTGATTTAGTTAAGATGTGTTTACTTGGAGTTGGAGCTGAACTCTGCAGCACATTGGCCCCCCAGAAGCAGGACTGACCCCCTGTTATAAATAATATAAAACAGAACTAATAAAAAAAAGTCGAGAAGAGTAACGCCCAAGCTAAGTGGCTTTAAACAAAGCTTTATGTAGAAGGATTTTTTTCTTGATTTGCTGACTGTAGAGTTTGGAATAGTCAAATCCAACAGTTTAATACAAAGACAATAGATGTAAAGTTTAGCTAATAATCAGACAATAATGCTGAGTACTTTTATTTCATATCAGGTAATCAAATATACATGAAGACCGAAGGAAAATGCAAATCGTGCAAATGAAATGGACACTTTAGTTGCATTATTTACTGCCACAGTTCCAGAGTCAGCTAGTGATCTAACACTGTTACACATTGTATCAATGTCTTACTTTCACTTTTTGAACAGCATCCTCCCGAGGTGTAATTTCAATATCTGGTCACGGTCAGTTGTAGACTGCACCACCTAATCTCGTTATAAAATGTGTATTTTACTAGGTTGTGATTTTGTATGGATTAATATGATTTCATATTAAATTACATACATGATTTTTAGAAAGCATAAAGGTCCACCCATAACCCACTAAATCTTAACCGTCAATGGGGCATAAGCAGATTGTGTGAAAACGTACAAATGAGATTGTACAAAATTACCATTAATTCAGTAAAACAAAGCAGCAACGAACTGCCAGATAGTGTTGGACTTGGGAAAAATAAAATTAACTTGAGAGGATGCCTGGAAATCTGACTCAAAAAGTTAAAATAGCCATTGAAAAGAAAATACAATTTTAACATTGAGTGACAATTTTCATTATGCATTTAGGAGAGCACTGCAATTTAGGGAAGGCGTTGCAACCTTTCTATTATGGGGAAAAACATCTGTTAAAATTAAGAATCAGGTCTTGATACCTTGATGCATCCAAATCTCTTTCTCCACTCCCAAGGTGGTATATAACATTATTTTAAGGAGATAAAGGTTTTATGTTTCTGAAATATTTGACCAATCTTTTCAGAAGAATTTGAGTCAAAGTATCACATTCACCTTAGAGGACGTGCTCCCTCCTGAAGAATACAGAATCTCCCAAAAATCAATCCCAGCAAAACCAACAGGGGTAACAACCTGATCGTTAACTTCAACCTTCAGTTTTTATCCCATAAAAATAAAAACCTTTGCATAAAGTTTGCACCACCCTGGTTCCCTCAACAAAAGCCTAACAAGATTTTTCCATTGGCATTTTAATTATTGTAGGAAAATTAGCTCTGTGACTATCAAAAGCTTGTTTTAGTTTGTCATGATAATCTACTAAAATGAACACAACTTTTATGAATTTAAGCCTAAAGACAATTGCCAGAAGTAAAAGGCTAAACGTAGGATATAAACAAACCATGGTCGCATGATTTTGACGTCGCCAACACAACATTTCTGACAACTCTTTGTCTTTATAAAAATACAAAAACAAATTGAAAGTCTGAGTTAGAATAGTTGGCAAGAGTGCAACAAATCTATAAAAGCAGAGTAGTGAGTAGATGAAGTTTAATTTAGTCCGGTCCTATTTAACCACGTGTTAGCAACCGCCTTTTTCAAGACAATAAAAGCTTTAAAAAAAATTGCAAATAAGATGTATTAAAATATCTTAAGTTTGTGTTAACCACAGACCTTGTTTCACGCATTTAACCAAAAACCTATTGAGAAAATGCTACAATGCTCAGACAATGTTTTCTGGTTCTGGTCTACAAAATACTCTATAACCAGGGGCGTACATAATGAGCATGCGCAACCAAAATAAAAACGTGCTGTGTTCAGAAAATGTTAATACACAATTACCATTTTAGATCGACAAAATGTAATACTGTATAAGATTTCTATTTGAACTGAAAGCATAAATCTAGGCTATCCACTGCCGTTTTCAAAGCACAATACAAAACTGTGACATTTAATTCACTGACCCTCTTCATATACTTACCTGCCAGCAACCCACCAAAATAAAAGCTTGCAGATTTTGAGTTTGAAAATTATTATTAAAATGAAAAATATTAGTAAATATTAGCATTTTATTTTTACGTTTACTATAAAATAATTTAGTTTTTATTTAATACTCCCTTTTTATTTCAGAATACAGGCTAATGGTAGCCTCCTATTTTCACACTTTATTTTGTTTAAAAATAAATAAAGTGCAATAATATTATTATCACTATTATAATTTTTTTTATCATTTGCAGGACTAAACCATATCTCCAGGTGCTATTATGAGAACCAGGCAGAAAGACTTATGTGCACCCATGTCTATCCACCTTATTTCTCCTGTAAGAGCATTTGTAAATATAATGTGTCTGGCTTCTGCTTCCAGCTACTTTTTGCTGTACAAAACGGCTCGTTTTACTGCTTGATATTGCAAATTGGACTAATTATTTTAATGTATTATATAAGCAATTATGAACATACTAATTTGTAGTGCAAACAGTTTAACCATTTACTGCACTTTGTTATTCTTGTCTTTGTCTCTACGGTGGCTAATGAACCAGAAGTCTCACACATTCAATTGAAGAATAAGGTGGATAAGAGAATAAAGTACTGTACATGTTTTCCAAACAGCCTCGTTTTCATTAAAATGTTAAAATGGCATCTACCCAAAAACTATTTTCATAGCATTTTATTAGGGTCACTGGCCCTTTAAACCGGTGCGGAAGTGCTTTAGTAGTATAAAGCGTCACGTACAATGTCAAACGAGGATGAATCACTTGCACAAGGCAGTGTGCCGCTCGGTTGCAGCAACTAGTAATTTCCAGTTCGCTGTCATTCTCTATCATCTGACATAAGTTGATCTCCGTCTAGTCAACGAACTATTCGTAGATAGGTGAAGATCAAATTAAATTTTAGGACGGACCGAGGACAAGAAAGAAGATCGCGAGTAACTTGAGGAATGGCTGCATCTAAGTGTAACGTTACGCGACTGACTGAAGCTGTCAGCAGACAGTTACTGGACTCAGTGGACAGTGTGCTGTTTGACTGCGATGGCGTAATATGGAGAGGGGACCAAGCCGTCCCCGGAGCTCCCGAGGTTATCAATTCATTGAAGAAAAACGGAAAACGAGTGTTTTTTGTCACAAACAACAGCACTAAAACCCGGCAAATGTACGCGGAAAAATTAGACAAGCTCGGTTTCGATGCCTCCGCGGACGAGGTGTTCGGGACGGCTTACTGCTCGGCGGTGTACCTCAAAAATGTGTGTAAACTCGACGGGAAAGTCTATTTAATTGGGAGCAATGCGATGAGGCAGGAGCTCGAGGACGTGGGGATCCGATCGGTCGGTGTGGGGCCTGACCCCATCTCAGGAGTTCAGAAAGATTGGGTGAATGTTCCTCTCGACAATGAGGTCCGAGCTGTACTGGTCGGCTTTGATGAGCATTTCAGTTACATGAAGCTAAACCGAGCTCTGCAGTACCTGTGTAACCCCGACTGTCAGTTCGTGGGAACTAACACGGACACGAGGCTGCCTCTGGAGGGAGGCAAAGCGGTCCCGGGTAAGCAGATATGAATGACATCACAAATATGCATTACCTTGAATCGTGTCGTGTTATCGCAACAAGCTTGTCTTCTGCTTGTCTGCAGGGACAGGGTGTCATCCTAAGGGCGGTAGAGACCGCTGCGCAGCGCCAAGCTCAAGTGGTCGGAAAGCCCAGCAACTTCATGTTCGAGTGTGTGGCCGGCCAGTTCGGTCTGGACCCTGAGAGGTGTCTGATGGTCGGAGATAGACTGGACACGGACATCATGCTAGGCTCAAACTGTGGCCTGAAGACCCTGCTGACCCTCACAGGAGTTTCTACTGTAGCAGAAGCTGAGGCAAACCAGAAGAGCGAATGTCCACAACGGCAGAAAATGGTGCCTGACTACTATATAGAGAGCATTGCTGACATTTTACCTGCACTTCAAGCATAGTCAGCGTTTGCTTAGAATTTACCCACTTTAATAGAGAATATTAATCAATATATGGGTATCGATATTTTAATATTACAGTGAATCTAAACAGGTTTAATAGAAGTTGTTTGTCTCTACAAATATATCCAGTTTGATTTACTATATCATCAAGTCTTCATTTCAAACTGGCCTACCTCTTTTTTAAATATCCCACTGTTTTTGTTTTAAGGTAATATAAGGGCATTATGTTAGTGTTGGTGTTCATTTTTGTTTTGTTGTTTTATTTTGTCAAAAAAAATTAGTAATATGTGTTTTCAGGTCAGTAACACTCGGGTGCTACAAAACAAGTGACCCTCTAAATTATGCCGTTTGTTTTTATTTGATCAGAAGTACTTGTTTAATTCTGTACTGATAATTCACTGTACTTGTAATATAATGAGTGAGAGAGTATTTTTAATTATTATATTTTGCACTTGACAGCTTTGTCACTCACTAACCTATAAACCTGGTAGGATTTGTCTTCTCACCGTGGTTTGAACAAAGTGTTCATGTTGCTTGACGGATCAAATAAATAAGAATTGTTGATGACATGTTCTACATTTTCATTTTCTTAATGTACTTAAATGGATGAAAATTATTCACCAATCACCCATACATAAATCCAAGCTTACTTTTTTCTGGGATACATATAAGACAATGTTTTAAGAAATTATATTTTGAAAACCGTATGGTTATCGACGTACGTCTTATTTCATGTCCCCCAGAAGAAATGTCACACAGTTTTGGAACGACATGAGTGAGTAAATGATGACAGCTTTAATTTTGGGGTTCCCTGTAATGAGTCTGCACTTTAGTTTTCTCATTATAACCACCTCTGAAGTTATTAAAGTCACCTTGGTCAGTCAGCAGCCTAAGGGCATGGCCAGTCGATGCCTTAAAAACTGGCTCTGCGACGAAAAGCCCTGTCCACAGTGCCGATCTACCTGTCCCCTTTGTCTATTGTCTGGTATAGGGGTAGTCAGCCAGTGGGTTGGACTAGTTGGTGTGCGGTAAGAGGTGGGGGGCAGAGGATGGCAGAAAGGAGTTAGACACCTATACTGCAAGCACCGCTGGTCAGTCTCAGTCATGAACATTGCCTTATACAGAAAGAAGTAAGACAGGTACCGTGAGGAGAAGCAAAACAGGGCAGAATGGTGAGGTGCTGGAAGCATTCAGAAGCCAGTCTGGAGGACCCTCAGAACATGGTGAGAATTCATTGCTGATTTCCATTAGCAGTACGCATACTTCAGATTATAGCCCAAACATGTCTGTTTGTGTTTAGCTTAGCTGTTTTATTGCTTGCTTATGTGTACAAACCATAAATATTCTTTAATGTGAATGTGCTTTAAATGTAGCATGGAGGGAGATGATTGTGTGCTTGGGTTTTCTAGCACTGTGGTCCCATGAGCTCCTCCAAGGTTCCTCACAAAGTTCTCTGGGGGAGTTTTGCTGCCATGCTGCTCATTGTTATCATCGCTCTCGGTGTGACCGCACATCTAGGGCTACAGCACAAGACACAAGTAAGAGTCAAGGCATTTCCTTTTTTCAAGCATTTTAAGGCAAGACACCAGTAAACCATTGTTTGTTTCCCATGCATTGGAAAAAAATATTATTTTCATTTTCATACTAGTGGAAAGAAAATAATCACATTTTTTCTTATGGTTCATATATCATCGCCTGATTTATATACCATTTTACTTCTAAAAACACGACAAAAATGTATTTTGACAGTATTTTCTGATTTATGCAGTCATAAATATCCAAAATCCCCTCTGTAAGAACATTTAATAAATCAAAATGAAACAAGAATTTTTAATCTGGCTTTATCCAATGTTAAGGATTTCTTTCAATCTATGCAAAGTAGTGCCTATGTAATTACACAATTCCTTATTTGCATATTTAAATGTAACATTTAAAAAAAACGTTTGAATGCAAATGCAAAACACTTGTTTTGATGTACTGTGTTTAATCAACAAGGAAAATATGGTGATATGATATCACCTGTGGTGTCTTACTTTAAACGTTAGCACTGAAAACCAAACTTTTCCGTACAGTCTTTATTGCAGGTTGTCAGAATTCCCGATCACACAGGTGACTTGATCAATCAGTCGGCTCTGATTGACAAGCACAACAGCGTAGTGACCTACTCTGTGACTTCCCATGTCAACCACACCTCCACAGTGATTTTTGACATGAGACACGTAAGGCCCTTTTCTTTCTCTATGGATCAGGCTTTTCCACTAAAGCCAAGTTACATTTCCCTATCGCTCTTCCTCAGGGGTTGGTATGCTATAAACCTGATAACCAGGACAGCTGCTTTCTTCGCCGGATGGAACATTTGGATTACGAGAATGTGCAATCTCAACTGAACAAGTCAGAGCAGCAGGTAAAAGATTTCTGCTTGTTGAGTCTCCTATTTTTGTAACGGACCAGACGATTGTGTGATTATGGCAAACTAATCTTGCAATATTACATTATATTAAATATATACACTGCACTTAAAAAAAAGAGTTCCAAAGGGGGGTTTTCACATGCAGGTACGCCATAGAAGATCCATCTTGGGTTCTTGGGAACCATTTCTTTTCTTAGCGTGAAGAACATTTTAAGTATCTAAGTACCTTTTCCAATATAAAGAACCTTTTGTCCAGTGGGAAAAGGTTCCATGGATGTTAAAGAGTCTTCATGGAACCATAGGTGTCAACAAAGAACCTTTCTTTTTGAGAGTGTACTATTCATAAGTTTGGGTCAGAAAGGGTCAAAATGACAGTATTTTATAATGTAACGAGATTTATTTTTCAAATAAATGCTTTTTTGATTTTGTATACATTTTTCAACTTCCTATTTATCAAAAATAGGGGGAAAACAGTATAACGGATTTCACAAAAATATTAATAATATCTAATATTGATAAGAAATGTTACATATTAGAATGATTCCTGGAAGATGTGACACTGAAAAAAGAAATTCACCTTTGCCATCACAGAAATAAATGGTCAAGTCTCTTATTTTTACCATATGAATGAGAATGTGAGTGTGAAATGCTTTGGTGTATTTAACCGGATCTTGTTCTTTCGGACGCAGCAGCTTTTTAAGAACTTATACACCATATGTACCTAAACGTAAAGGTGGCTGGCAAATTGACTGACACTTGAACGTGGCACCACCCCAGAGCTCTTGGGTAGATTAGAGAGCTCTTTTGGCTGCTTTCTCCTCCGTGACTCCAGAAAGGGAGTAATGGACCGCACCAACTCAGGAGGGCTTTAGTGTAGCCGAGTCCGAATTCCACAGACCATCTGATCCACCTTGGCTGGATCGCATTACAGGATGGGACCACAGGGTGCACAATGGCCACTCTGTTGGCTTTTTCCTCTTATAAGTCACTACTGGAAAGACAGAGCTCCCTTCCGCAAACAGAGCAGAGACCTGTGTTGGACACACTTCTCTCAGCACTTAACAAGGTGATTCATGCGCTGGGTTATGATCTGTGCAGAACGGGATGGGTTGACGAACCGATAAGTATCACTGACCACTTAAAATCTTGGTCACAGTTGAGATTTTGTGCATCATTGCACTTGATTAAAGCCATTAGGAAACTTTTTGGAAACTCAATCCATGGTCAATAGCCTTTTGAACAAGATTTCTAATTTTTGCTGCACAATGAGCTATTGAGAAGCATAAACTGCCCGTCGCAGGCTCGCTCAAGCATTACTCTGCTTTAGAAAACGTCTATCTGATCTCTCAGAGGAGTAAGTGGTGTAATTACAAATGCCTTTTGTACTAGAGGAAACACTTAAACCCCTCAAGACACAATTATACGATCGGGAGTTATAGAACACTATAGTGAGCCTGTATCACACCATTAGAGGATAATTTACTCTGCAGTGATATACAGTGAGATATGTGATGATTCTCACAGGTTCGCCAGGTCTGGGTGGTGGGAAATCAGACTGAAAAACACACCGAGTTTTTGGGCGTGCTGTCTGGCAGTCGTGTGGAAGCCTCCACCCTTCAAGAACCTCTTCAGTCCCTCTGTCAGCAGGCCTCTGTGTACTGGACTAGAAGATCTGAGGGTAAGAGTAAGCCAATGCTGCAATATTACATTCCGTTACAATAAACTGATCAAAAGTGAAAGTCAAGACGTTTATAATGTTACAAAAGATGAAAGTGAAATGCTTTGACTACTCAGTATTAGGAAGCAAAACTGGTTTCATTTTTTCTTAAAACACCAAATCAGCATATTAGAATGATTTCTGCAGAATCCCGTGACACTTAAGATTGTTATAAAATAAATGCTAGAGACTTCTATCAAAAACAATAAAAAAATTAAAAACTCACTGACCCCAAACTTTTGAAGGAGTTATGATCAATCAGCCACATTTGTGGCATAATGTCAATTAACACAAAAGACAAGGTTACAATGACAGGCACTTACAATAGATGTGAAAAGACACCAATTAATACTTAAAACGGCATATGATTTTAGCCATATAAACCTGCTACTTACATTTTTCTGTTACAACTTTTATGTTATTTAATGGGTAAAGTAGTTTAAATCATCTGTTAAGTAGTTGTGTTATGATTACGTTGTAAGATTAAGGCCTGTTTTCACAGACAGGGCTTAGGTTAAGCCAGGATTAGGCCATAGTTCAACTAGGACATTTAAGTATCTTTTATAAATGTGCCTTAGAAAAAAACATTACTGGTGTGCATCTTGAGACAAAACGCTGTCATGGCACTGATGTTTTAAGATTTAAATTAAAACAGCTCAGATATGCATTTTTGTCTGCGAGTAGGCTTAAGCCAGGAGTTAAGATTAGTTAAATTGTACATTTGGATATGACTTCACATAGAAAAGCTAGAAAGGATATTGATTAGTTTTACACTGAAATCATGTTAAAATGCATATAGTATCTTGTTGCTATACTACTGAAACAGTGAGTAATTTAACATTTATAAATTGGCCCCCTTTCACTTCTATTGTAAGTGTCTCACTTCGTTTTTAAAGAAAAAAAGTTTTGTGTTAATCAAAATGCTGTATTGAACTAAAATTGTAGCCAGAATATTCCTTGTTAAAACATTGGATGAACTGATTTTTGTGTCAAGAGAATGTTTAGGAGAAGCCAAGAACACGCGGAGTTGCTCTTTAAAGAGCACAGTGTGACAGAAACCTAATCCAGTAGTGCAGTGAGATGGAGTTGTGACCTTTTTTAGAGTTGCAACCAGCAGAGCATAAACGAGGAACGGGACATTGATTATGATTCGTCATCGCACATCCATAGAAATAAGAACCTTGAGATTTCTTTCCTTTTTTTCTGAAGGTCCCGGGAAACAAAGACTTATTTACTTCTGCATCGACATCTGCTTTCCCAGCAACATTTGTGTTTCTGTGTGCTTCTACTACTTGCCAGAGTGACATTCCACTGACGGTGTACCAGCACACGCCAGGAAAACAAACAGATGCGTTCACATCAATGAGAGCAACTGGAGAGGCTACACAAATGCCATATTTAATGCCAGTCTGGCAACGAAGGCTGAACCATCTTGTCATGTTATCTGCTAAATCCTTATCTTCACCTTCTCTAGTATTTAGCCCCATTTTCCAGTGGCGTTTGAAACATGGCTCGGCTCGAAGACTCACTCCAGCTCGTATCTTGTAACCTGATGCAGATGAGTAATGGAAAACACTGTTGGTCTACAATAAAGCACCATTGTGTTCAAACATTCATGGCTATTTGAATGAGTATTTAATTCTAGAAAGGGAATAAATTCAATGATGTCTGGATAATAAACAAATGCTAAATATATTTATTGACAAAGCTTGTAGGGGCACACAATGGAGTGCATGCATCCTAACATACATTTGAATTTGCTACGATAAGGATACAACATTTAGAACGTTTTTAGAGCAGTCATCACAATTAAGGGTTTTCATTAATGCAACAAAAACGCATATTTTTACACTTGTATGCAGTCCATTGAATACCATGAGGATGGTTATGAGATGCAGATATGACCAGCAGATGCTTCTTCTGCATACTATCCAAGCACACTGTCATTGAAGGCCAAACACACCACGGCCTTCTGATGGCCACTGTACTCCCGTTTGATCTCTCCGGTCTCCACACACCACAGACGTGCAAGGTTATCTGAGGAGGCTGAAACATCACATACAAAATAAACATTTAAACACAAATTCCTCACAAGATTCTACTGACAGCAAGATACAGTTGTGAAAAACAGTCTGCAAACTCCGGACAACTGAGCGACTGATGCTCCAGTCAACCATACAAAAGGATGTTATTGATGCTCCAAGAGGCAATACACAATATTTATAAAAAGTATTACTTTATTTTGCTGAATATGAAAAATATCTTATTGTTATAAATATTAAACATCTATAAGATTCAAACCCATTTTACATGTCTTTTACGGCTTTCTACTAACATTTAAATGAATAATTTGATACAATGTACTTACAAACATATTTTCACATTGTACTTGTATATGAAAAAGACATATGAGTAACTAAATCTGTAATATCTCTAGAAACTAGTGCTGTCAAATCGGTTAATCAAAAATAAGTTTTTTTACACAATACAGTTTTTCCATAATACATGTGTGTGCTGTTTATATTTCTATGTGCATACACACATGTACATATACATGTATGTAAATAATGTTTAAGAAATATTTACACGTACGTATGTACTCATATTTATATGTGATTTATATTATAAATATATACATGTGCAATTATACATATGTATTTACATATAAATATACACAGCACACACACATATATTAAGCAAAACACAAACTTTTTTGGGAGATGCGATTAATCGATTTGACAGCACTAGTAGAAACATCTGTAATTACAAAGCCGTTACCGCCTTTAAACCTAACCATACCACAAAACGTTATTTTACCGTACGTGTACTTACTGTACAGTGTACATATCCAAGACAGCACAGAGTAATATCAGTAACTACAACATGGGTTAAGGTTAGGTTTAGGGGTAGATTCAGGCCAGGGTTACTACCTAGTTATTACCCAGTTATTGTAATTACAATGTGCAGTCTTATGTACATGCAGAACACGACTGTATAAGTTACATGTATCCTACCTCAATAGCAGCAATAAAGCAGTGTTTTGTAATACAACATGAACCCAATAAGTACATTGTACCAAACAATAATTATTATTTTTTGATGGAAGTACAAAGGGATAGTTCGCCCATAAATGAAAACTCAACATTACTCACCCTCCACTAGTTCCAAATCTGTATGAGTTTCTTTCTTCTGTTGAACACGAAAGAAGATAATTTGAAAAATATTGGTAAGCCATAGACTTCCATAGTATTTATTTTTTCATATTATGGAAGTCAATGGCTATCGACAACTCTTTGGTTACCAATATTCTTGAAAATATATTTTGCAGTCAACAGAAGAAAGAAACTCATACAGGGTTGGAACATCTTGAAGGTGAGTAAATGATTACAGAATTGTCACTTTCAGGTGAACAATGCTATAGAAAACACCTCATATAAAGTGGGACCAAAGATTCTGCAATGGTCATGTAAACTTATGATCTTCTTGTATTAGTCAAACATTTGAACTGTGTATGTTGTGTATGTTCACCGGTAACTATGTATTGGGAATCTCCAGAGAAGGCACAATCCCACATCCATCCTCGGGACGTCTCTCCTGGGTTGTTACTCTTTATACTCAACTCTGTCATCAGAGAGAAGTTGGAGGTTCTCCATATTTTACAGGTCTGGTCAGCAGAGCATGTGGCCAACAATCTAACGAAGAGTTGAAAACATTGATGCACTGATTTGTATAATAATCGTAAAAAAATAAAAGGAATTCACTGATCTCTCACTGTTCCTTAGTTCAGCTTTTTTGTAAGACGCTTACGTGGAGTCTGGGCTGAATTTGCAGCGTAAAGAGTAGCGTTTGTGAGCAGGGATCTTGGTCTTGGGTATCAGTTGTGTCACCTCATCGCCGATTCCACCAGCCAAATTCCACACATAACAGTTGCCCTACAATCAAAAACCAATAAACCAAACCTGATACTGATACAGTATGAATATATGCAGTACACATTAGCACAGCCTCATTAGTAGTGTGAAATATTGAATAACATATGATTGTTATTGGTTACTGACCGAGCTGTTGACTGCAGCCATATAACTGGCATCAGGATCGATATGGACTGAATTGACGGACACATCTGGCTCTGGGATGAGCTGTTCATTGTGGTCTGTTTTCAAATCCCAGATATGGATAACACCACTTTGGTCCCCAACAATTAATTCAGCCTAAAGCAAATCCATTCAGAAATAAAATGTACTTTTGATTAGTTTTCTTGTAAGTAGTAGCAATAGCAGATAATAAAATATTCCCCAACTGACCTGATTGGGATGAAGACACACACAATTAATAGGTGCATTGACTTGAAATATTCTTTGGCACTGTAGATTCCTTGACCTGAATGAAAACAGTACTTTAAGAAACACATTTCTAAACAGGCTTTATAGACACAGCAGAAAGCATTCGTTACCTTAAGTCCCAGATGCGAGCCATGCAGTCTTCTCCACCCGTGTACATCCACCGCCCATCCTCGTGAAAGCCAACAGATGTGATGTTCTTGCTGACACCGTCGTAATTGATCACAGGGTTTGGATTATTTGAGTTTAAGTCATACATGCGTATGTGTTGATAACCTAAAATCCAAGAAGAAAAGTACAATGTGGAAACTATACAGGCAGAGATGAAAGAGAAATAGTGTTTGTGTAATTTACAGCTTTATACTTACCAGCAGCAGCAATCATGCTCCTATCAGGTGTTACTTCAAGGGAATTGACCTGCTGGTGTTTGAGTTAAGCATCTTTAAAGTATTCTTGCACCTAAATAAACTCACTAATCCTACTGTACAGGACGCACCAGCAGTTCCTTGTGACAAAGAAGTGCTTATTATCCTTATTATGGAAGTAATTTACTTTAAAAACAATGTTTGCAATTAAATTAAAATGTTTTAATTTAATGTAAATTAAATGCAATTAGTTAAACTTGCGTGTGCTTTTTAATCCACAAGGACTTGAGTACATTTTTAAATGTAATTTCATAATTACTTCTATTGTAATGTGGTTTAAGTGTATTGATAAATGTATTAACAAGCATGTATGATAACAAACATATTTTAATGTAATTTCTACTAAAACTGGTATGTCATGTAATTAACATTTGTAATTAAGGTCATTATATTTACTTAAGTTGCATGTGCTTTATCATAACATTAACATGTGCTTTAGTCATAACATCAAAATAAGTGTACTTCTTTAAAGCATGAAAAAAGTGTTACCAAAAAGTTTAAAACTGTCGTGTAATTATTACAAAGTGTAGTGTTACCAAAAAGTTTAAACTGTCGTGTAATTATTACAAAGTGTACACTTTATGAAAGTGTAACTTTGCTAAGAAATAATAAAATATTTAAAGTGTGCTTGAAATGCTTTTCATTTCTGTAACACATTATCTGCAAGTACGTTTTTAGAAATACAAGTGTAGCTTCTTCTTTTCACAAGGGTTAAAGGTCACCGCTGTGTGTCTGCGAGGCACAGCTCTTGCTCGTGAAGGAAGGATACAGAGTCCTGGTGCTGGACGGTTCTGGTGCAGATGCCGCTGTGAGCCTGCCAGAATCTGACGGTATGATCATATCCAGCGGTGGCGAGAATCACCGGATCACTGCCGACGGTGCCTTGATTCACATTCATGATCAACTCAATGCAGACCTAGTGACAGATTTCCAGACTCGTTTTAGCGGAGGCTGTTGATAACCGTCGTGAATGTACCTGATGCGTTTTTATGTAAATCGTTTATGTTGGCAATAAGATGTGATAACATGGCATTAATGTTTTAGCGTGCTAAAACCCTTATCTAAAAAATAAAATTGGACAAGTTTGATAAAATAATTTAACTTAAATCAATGTTCTTACCTGATGGTGAAAGATTGCACTAGAAATCTGATTAGATAAATGTAAAACTATGATCTCAACAACGAATCGAGCATTATTTACATGTCAAACCTAAGCGGTGCTCCTTCCAAAACCGTCCGCACAGAAACAATTCCTGAATAAAAGGTTCCGAGTAGTGTTCGATATTAAACGGGTTTATTTCTTAAAGCAGTTAAGTAAAATCAGTTTGTAACAAACATGCATGGATACACCAAAATTAATTCGTTTACAGAGAACAATTACAACACAATGAGATCAAATGGGACATCGGAACACAATGTTAAGTATATATATATATATATATATATAAGTATTCACAACATATGCATTCAATCCAAAGTGAACTTAAAAGCACAAGTAGGCCTACATTTGATTTGTTTACACATGAGGAACCATGCCGTTTGGTTGCTGTGTTGTAAAACAGCATCAAACCACAAAGGAGGCAAAGTTTTGCTTCACTTCAACGGGGTCAGCGAGTGCACATGACAAAATGCTGGCCCTCATTCCACTTCTGCTTCTAGCAGATGGAAAAACCTACAATTTAAAATGCAGAGAGAGTTACGTCCTTAAATATTCAATTTTCTAAATAAGTTGCAAATGGCAAACATGAATAACCTTTAGATAGATTTTGCATCTCTCCAGAAGAAACTTCCACTTCAGAGTCGTCCTTTGAGACTCCGACAGACGCAAAAACTCTTCCGACTGTCAACATAAATATTTTATGTTTACTCTTTGCAGGACATACAGACATCAGGACACACACAGACAGTCTTGACTTAGCTCACTTTACAGCCCAGGGTTTTCTCGGCCACTGTGCCTGCCAGGTTGCACGACTGCACAGTCCCAGTGTGATCACTGATGTCCACCAGCAGATCAAAGCCTTCAGTGGCCTGGAGCTGGTGTCCTTGATTTGGACAGGCATCATTGGAACATGTCTGATTCTCCTCATTGATTCGAAATTTGCATTTGGCACTGGTGGAAAAGTTATTTGTTAAAACGCAGGCTTGTGAATAGTAGGCCATTGCATAAGACTGTCAAAGCATTGCACACTTACCATCTCTTGCGTATGACCTTTGAGATGGAGGAATTTAGTTCCAGACTTGTGATGAATCCAAATATTATGCAATGAAAGACCTCAGCGTGTTCTTGACTTCTGGCTTTAAGCTTCTCCACAGTCAGAACATCACTAATGGAATCCACTGAGAAATAAATAGAAGGATACTGTTTTACTGGTAACACTTTACAATAAGATTTCATATTTTAACATTAGTTAACTACATTAGATAATAAGAAAAATACTTCTATAGTATGTTTAATCTTAATGTCAAAAGTTGTATTATTTAACGGACCTGAGTTAATATGAACTAACAATAAAAATTGTGTTTTTGTTAACTGATGTTAACAAAGTTGATCAATTATTGTAACAAATTGCTCAATGTTAGTCAATGGTAAGTTAGGAATAGTTAACCCCGAAATTAAAAATAGCTGAACATTGTCTCCCCGTCAGGACATTCAAAATGTATGTGAGTTTCTTTCTTCATCAAAATATACATTTTGGAGAAATTTAAAATTGTATACCCTAACCTCAAGCCACAAAATGAGTGCAAAATCCATACTAATAATTCCAGTGAAAATTCCACATGTTGTCCTCTCATATCAAAATCATATTAGTTTCACATGTAAACAGTATTTGATCTGTGCACATTTCTCTTCTGATTTAGACAAAAAGTATTTATCAGTGGAGAAAGCAGTATTATGGATAGAGGACTCGTATCTTAGCCATTAGCAATGGTTTGAAGTTAAAATGGTAATGTTTCTTAAAACAGCTTTTTGCTTCACAAGATTAATATGTTTTATCACTCTCATTCTGATGGCACCCTTTCACTGCAGAGAATCCATTTGGTTAGCAAGTAATGTAATGCTTTTAGCTTCAGATTAAAGAACAAAGATTAACATTACAAGTAACGCGAGTTACATAATAATATTACTATTTTCAAGTAACTTAAAGTAACGCATTACTTTTTAATTTACATCTGAGTTACTTTTTCAAAAAAGTAACGGCAGTTACTTTTTCCATTTATTTTTGATGAACATGATCTTACTGTAGTTCTAATCTAGACTAAATGTGAATGTGTATTAATTCAACAACTTTGCTGAAGAGAACCTTCTTTTTCTTTCTACTGTACAGACGTGACCTGAATTCATTACACTTTTTGGTTAGCAAGTAGAACTTCTTGTAAGCCCTGCTAAAAAGTTTAAGCCATAAAAAGTCTGCTACTTTTTTAGATAACGCAATAAAAACAAACTCATATACAATACTTCTTGGATGGGCTGAGGCTTGGTATATTTTCATTTTTGGACAAACTATTCCTTTAATGCATTAACTAATGATAATAATGGGGCCTTATTGTAAAATGTTTCTGTATGAACTGCACTATACATGCTGCATTGTTAATGCAGAGGTCCAGATACATCACGTGACTTACATTGCACGTCGTCACCTGAGAGGATGTCTTGGTCATCCAGTCCTCCTGCTTCTAGCAGTTCCCTTATACATGTGTACAGCTGGTTGGCTTCAGCTGTATCTAAAATGTAATTGAAAACAATTTTAGGATTTTTATGATAACTGTTCAAATATAACGATAATACAAATATTAGAATTGTAAGTATTTATATAGAGTCTTTAATGTAGCATATCACATCGCTACCAGGGTTGAGGGTAATGATCGTCTTTGAGGTGGCTGTTGCTATCATACAGTTGCGAAAGCTGTCAAAAGTGATGCGGGCATCTGCAATAAACAGCACTGAGAGAAAATAGATCAAATGAATTTCAATCATCACATATTAGAAATGACAAATAAAGATTATTATACCTGTTTCTCTTTGTGTCAGTGTTTGTACCAGCCTAATAGTCTCTTTATCCCAGCTGGATGAAAAAATAATTAAATCACTCCATTTAGTATTTGGAGTGGATATTTGTTGTTGTTGATTTTTTTAATCACACTGAATCTAATTATACTCACCACACAAAAGGAAATGATTTGCCAGTGTCATCAAAGAGCTTTATTTCTAGCCTCTGTCCTTTGCGTCCATCAGATTTTGTAAAGAATTTCTCCTCTCCGATCTAAATAATACAATCTCAATCATTGAAAAGGATACAAAAAACACATCTGTACTATTGCCCACCAGCCACTAATGCCAGGTTGTGTCAATTTCCCTGACAATGAGGAGGGCTAGCAGTATATAGTTGGAATCTAACCGATTGCACAGCTGCTAGAATGTTAATAATGTGTCCATTCAGACTCTCTCCATTTGCAGTAATGTCTCCCAACGAATAGAAGTCCCTCGAGTCTTTAATTGGCATGTGGAATAGTGGCAGAATCCTGGCCTCTGTTTCTAAATCTGAGCATATCCTAATGCTTGAGTGAGTCTCTGTTAGCAACAGCTTGTAGGAACTGAAATAAAACATGTATCACTTACAAACTAGCAGTATGATGACATTTTAATCCCATTGTTATTTTTTTTTACCTTGGTGTTGAAGGGCAAAACTTTTCTTCTTTCTCATAGTCTTTGGTCACAACGAGGGGATTTTCAATTACAACTAAAACAGAAGATGGCTCAATTCAGTGCATTAGAAGTTAATATTAGAAGTGTTTTTGTCAACAAGAATAATTGAAATCTAAATCTCACCACAATCCCCAATCTGAAAGCGACTGCTCAGTCCTTGTATGTATTCCTCATTTCCCCATGCAGACACATTGATAAAATGTTCTGGTGAATCTTTGATGGTAAAGCTGAAAGTAAACCTTTCAGAGCCAGCATCTGAAATAAAAATAAATATTAAAAACTATATAAAGAAAAAGACATAATGGAAATAGAATGCATGGACATCTATGTAATGGTAACCAACTTTTCCGATCTGGAAATCCTCTTGAATCAGTTTTTCCAATTATCACTCCAACCACTTTCTGGAAAATGAAATATATTTATTTTTAAACTTAAAAGATATTCCTTGCAGGCATTCTATTACAATGCCAGTTTTGTAAAGAGCAACTCATCGTCACAAAACTAAGCTGAGTAAACAGATATTAATCATACAATGAGCAATTATCCTACTTCTAATGATTTATTCATTCAAGACACCAGCATAACCAGGCACTCCTCGGGTTCTCACCGAATGTGTGATGTTTATGTTTAGGTCACTTATTGGCACGTAGTTTCCAACTGGACCGTACATCATTTTCACACCTGAAAGTAGTGTCACAACGGAAAAGCGCCCATGACGACAAAATTATTCAAATTTTATGAAATGCTAAACCAGCAAAGGCAGTAACGTTAACGTTAGTCACAAAGCTAACGTTAGTACTTACGTAAGTTAGCTTTAATTTCAACCTGAAGAGCTAATGCTGAGCAACAGTTTCGTTGCTAATTGTTACTTTTTCTTTACTCTACTCTATATAAACTTATTATACATTAATTAAACAATGTGTTATTATTCGTTAAGATTAACAGCCACAACTAGTCACCTTGTGAAATCTCGTTTGCTCCCTACACAGTCGTCAAAGCCAGGCAGCAGATGAAGAAATTGGCGGGTCTCGAGCTTTGAAATGTGACCGTTTTACTCAGTAGTCGCGTCATTTACGCGGTTCAAGGCTTTACGTCACTGCGAATTTTCGTGGACAAATTTTGGTGATCCCATTTATATATTTTGTATTATTTGTTTAACTAATTGTCTTATCACTGTCCTCGATCAAATATAACCATATAAGTTTATACAATTTTGTGTGATTTTTGGTGTTTAAAAAAAATATTTACCTCAAAGTATCGTATTTTTATGTAGTATATGCTTATTTTTATGTTATATATTTAATATTTATTTTACTTCAGTAAAAAAGTAAATCCAGTAAAATCATTCCAGTAAGTTCAGACAGTAATTTCCAACATGTTGGTGTCTTAGTGGCATCTGGTGACATATAGGTATAAAAATGTCAAAATATCAATAGCCACTACTAGAGGTGCATCTCAATAACTTAGAATGTCGTGGAAAAGTTCATTTATTTCAGTAATTCAACTCAAATTGTTAAACTCGTGTATTAAATAAATGCAATGCACACAGACTGAAGTATTTTAAGTCTTTGGTTCTTTTAATTGTGATGATTTTGGCTCACATTTAACAAAAACCCACCAATTCACTATCTCAACAAATTAGAATAGTTCATAAGACCAATAAAAAAATATTTTTTACTGATTTGTTAGCCTTCTGGAAAGTATGTTAATTTACTGTATATGTACTCAATACTTGTTAGGGGCTCCTTTTGCTTTAATTACTGCCTCAATTCGGCGTGGCATGGAGGTGATCAGTTTGTGGCACTGCTGAGTGTGGTATGGAAGCCCAGGTTTCTTTGACAGTGGCCTTAAGCTCATCTGCATTTTTTGGTCTCTTGCTTCTCATTTTCCTCTTGACAATACACCAAAGATTCTCTATGGGGTTCAGGTCTGGGGAGTTTGCTGGCCAGTCAAGCACACCAACACCATGGTCATTTAACCAACTTTTGGTGCTTTTGGCAGTGTGGGCAGGTGCCAAATCCTGCTGGAAAATGAAATCAGCATCTTTAAAAAGCTGGTCAGCAGAAGGAAGCATGAAGTGCTCCAAAATTTCTTGGTAAACGTGTGCAGTGATGTTGGTTTTCAAAAAACGCAATGGACCAACACCAGCAGATGACATTGCACCCCAAATCATCACAGACTGTGGAAACTTAACACTGGACTTCAAGCAACTTGGGCTATGAGCTTCTCCACCCTTCCTCCAGACTCTAGGACCTTGGTTTCCAAATGAAATACAAAACTTGCTCTCATCTGAAAAGAGGACTTTGGACCACTGGGCAACAGTCAAGTTCTTCTTCTACTTAGCCCAGGTAAGACGCCTCTGACGACAACTGTAGCCAAATTCCTTGACACGTCTGTGTGTGGTGGTTCTTGATGCCTTGACCCCAGCCTCAGTCCATTCCTTGTGAAGTTCAGTCAAATTCTTGAATCGATTTTGCTTGACAATCCTCATAAGGCTGTGGTTCTCTCTGTTGGTTGTGCATTTTTTTCTTCTACGCTTTTTCCTTCCACTCAACTTTCTGTTAACATGCTTGGATACAGCACTCTGTGAACAGCCAGCTTCTTTGGCAATGAATGTTTGTGGCTTACCCTCCTTGTGAAGGGTGTCAATGATTGTCTTCTGGACAACTGTCAGATCAGCAGTCTTCCCCATGATTGTGTAGCTGAGTGAACCAAACTGAGAGACCATTTTGAAGGCTCAGGAAACCTTTGCAGGTGTTTTGAGTTGATTAGCTGATTGGCATGTGGTTCTAATTTCTGTAAATGGCTGTAGTACTCAGTGGATGCATATAGGCTGAAATCTATAAACCATTGTTGTAACGAATTTAACCATTTAAGTTTTAGATTTTATCACAAGTTAAAATATGCTTACAGACAAATCTGACCATGCTTATAATGAAAAGACAAAGTAGGAGACATTTTATAAAAAAAACAAATCAAATTGAAATAACTCAAAAAAGTAAAATGGTATCAAATTAATTAAGTAGCATATTCCAGACATTCTTTGTTCATCAACAAATCTTGCAGTAGGACTTTAATCTGACTTGAAGTAAGTGTGTGTGCGCGCGCAGTGGTTGATTAGCACACAAAAAATGCTAAGTCATTGGCTCATTAAATTCTATGGTTTTGTATGCATGACTGTTTTTATTCAACAAAATAAAAAAAACACAGTAGTTTAGGCTCATTCAATGCTTTGTATATGGGTGTGTGTGAGAATGAGTATGAATAAGAATTAAGTAAACTAAAAATATATATATAAGATTTTGCCCAAATTTGTCCCAAAGGATGCTTGAGGGTAAAAAATTATAATATAAAAATAACAATAAAGGAAACAAACAGAATTTATTTGATTCATACTTTAATAGTGGAAAACAAAACAAAGAAACATTCCATGTAACAGAAACATGAATTTCAAAATATTATGTCTTTATGGCAGGTACAATTATAAAGAAACCGGATTCAAATAGGATTCAATGACAAAAAAAAATTGGTTGAACAAAAAATAATATAAATTAATAACATGCTATTTATATGTTAAAATTATTGTTTTGTTCATAATAATAATCACCATCATGATAGTGACCCTTGCTGTACATTTCTTTAGGAAATTACTGATGGTTCACAATTACCATTTTAAAGGGGTCATATAATGCCACACAGACAGACGGCTCCATTTGAGAAAGGGGCAAAGATTTAGTAGAGATAAAAAAAACATTTACACTGCCAACACATTTCAGGTCAAACAACTTGTGAAAGTGCATGTAGCATTACATGACCCCAATTATATACATCAATTATATGATTAGCAATATTGCAGACTAGTTTTATCATTATTATTATTAATTTAATTAATTCATCTTGCACATGTTCATATCAGCTTATGCAGACTAGTATAAAATAGAGCAACTACTCTAGTCTCTGTGGCATCCAGGACGGTCAAGATATATCTGTGAACAGGATCTCCACTTGGGGCTTTTCCTTGTCCACTTCATGAGCTGAACATCCCGTTACCAGTGTGCGTGCAGCAGCATGGATTCACCTCGCTTATTGATTATCAACCTTATCTGATTGGGAAAAAAGTTGGAGTATGAATTAAAATGGTTACTTATTAATGTAAATACGAATAAAGCCCTTTGATACTGTTAAAAATTATACATATATATAGATATTTGCATGTGGTGACTTACCTTTTGGGACAAACTTAAGCGAGTGGCTGAATATTCAAAAACGTGATAAGCCCTCCTCCGGCCCATCATTCAGAAACTCATGGCCTAGTCCATTACCACACTTGCCACACAGAACCTGCATATACATGTAAACGTATTCACAAGAACATATTTGTGGTGTCTGTAAATATTAACTGAAAAAAAAACCCATCTGATTCTGACCTTAAAGGCTGTTAACGTCTCCATGTGTTTTGTTACACTGTCCTCTCGGATGGTCTCTGTGAAGGCAGGCCAGGGAGAGGAATGCTCATATTTGGATCTGCTTAAAAAGAGTGGATGCCCACACTGGGAGCACACATATATGCCTGCAGAGAAACAAACCAGGTCACGTTACCTGTCCGTTTCGACAAGTCTGTAAAACAGACACTTTGTTTTCTTAGCTATAGTAATATTCAAGCAAAGTTGGTTAGCAAATTTCGCTACACCAGTTCAGCCAAGTTTTATAAACAGTTACATCATAATCTTCCTTCAAGGTAAAGCTAAGGGAGCAGGTTGTGGAGAGTAAATAATGAATGAAAAACATGACTTACCTGGTCTAAAGTGATCTTTATAATACTCCTTCCCGAAAAAAGAACAAAATGACATTGTATTCCACAGACCAGTAGATAAAACAAACAAACAGTGTGTGTGCAGATCAAGTGCGAGGACAAGCTGAGAAACTAAAGGACGAGAATGTTCCGGTCACGTGACCATTACAAAACCTCACATGTGAACTTCCTCTGAACGAACGTTAGGTGTCAGTGCAGATCAACCGAAGTTACACTCGTGTCAACTGGAAACCGCTTGATATAATGAATTCATATTATAATGAATGAAGGCGCTAATTACTAATTACATACATTAAGAATACATTTATTTCATGGTAGGCAAAATAATGAATACTATGACATTTTTCAGGAAAGTTTATAAGCAACCTCAAACTTATAAAAAAGTTATGAAATATAGTGGGGTTCAAAAGTCAAAGACCACAAGTGAAATTCAAGTGCGTTTATTTAATAATTTACAAATGGCACAGAAAATACTTTTTGAATTAAAAATGTACAAACACAAAAGAAATGTCAAGAAAGCAGGTTGACATTTAAATATGGCATGTTGACATTTAATGCTATAAAGCCTACTGCGTCATGTTTGATACACAAGAGGCCTCTAAATTATCAACATGATCAAAATGTGAAAAATAAAAATCATGTGTGTATCAATTATTACACATCAGGCTTTTGAGGAACATTTATTTGTACATTTATCAGTTATCACTGTATTGCATTGCATTATAGGACATGTTTTACCCCCACAATAAAACCACATAGCTTTCATCATAAAACTAATATTTCTAAATAATATTTCTAATAATTATCTTAATAAGACATAGGTCTGTATTTTGAGATATAGATAAAATGAAAACTGATATTTATATATACTTTATTAAGATCTCAGTGATTTAAATTACAAGCTAGCAGAATTTACATCTTACTTTTTGGCATTATAAATCAGAGTACCTGCAGCTAATTTAATATTTTGCTCAGTTTGGGCTTCTGAGTGTTTTCTCCTCCTCTAGTATGAGCTACATTTTCTTACTATATGCCATAAAAGCCTTGATGTATCAAATACAAATATAAAATGCAAAGCACAAACTTGAAAAAATTTTTTTTTTTAAGATTTTGTCTAAAGGTTCAATCTAAAGTTCTAAACTGTAATAAATATTACTTTTTACTATTATTTAATATGCCAGGCTTTACATGGCTAATATGCATTTATGGCACCCATCACAGTATCAGATTATAAGATTCATAATTCACTGAAGTATTATTGAAAATGAGTATTAGCAAGTTTAAGCAACATTGTAAGTGCTACAAACCTTGAAGAACATTTTTATTTTATTTTTTGGTTGAAAAGGTCGGAGAAGAAAAAAAAACATTCCAGCCAATTTTAGTCTTAAAGGTTTTTGCTGCTCAGATGTCTAGATATGCTCACTCATATTTGCAATAGTGTTTAAGTAACTCCGGAAGTTCCAACCAGTCCAAAGCCATTCTGTGAACGATGTGTTTCTGAATTATCTTTCGGCAGAGTGTCTGCAGTGAGGCAACTAAAACACAGGAGCAAAAGAGAGGGATCATTACAGTCTGTCTGTTATATATTCATATCGAATCATATTAGCAAGTTATAAACTGAAACTTACATCCGTATTCCACCTGGACAATCTGAACACATTTAGTAGCTGCAAATACATCCACAACAGCATACAGCGGCTTATTGGTGGGGATCCTCTTGGCAGATGCTCCCATGTCTTCACCATTGAGGATAATGTGCATGTCGGCATACCCTTGTCCCTTAGGTACATAGACAACCCCTATCCGACTGCGGCGAGCAGTGGGGGGTAGAGCGTTGGTTTTGTACAGATCATCCAGGATGTGACTGAATCTCCCGGGTCGACTGCGTCCCACTAACTTGTCTCTGGGTATGCCCACGTTTTCTATATACAGGTGAGTGTCTGTGAAAAATGTTTTAGGCTTGTTTTCTGCCTCATAACCAACATTTGGCTGTTCACCGCCTTCTACTTCTTCTTCAATGACTTTATTATGATTTCTTGTTATTGCAAATACCCAGCTGTCTCCCATATCCACTAGATTAGGCAGAGAGTATTCTGGCACAGTTTCCAGTGTTCGAGGGTCGTGGGCAGTGAGTCCAATCCTTAAATGACCACACCAACCCAGTTCTTTCTCTTCAATCTCCACTAGGAAGATCTCTCCAGGGCTTAAAGGGTCTTTACTGAAGCAGACGCCATTTGCAAAGCTTTCTACTCGGGTGGCTTGAGTCCTCGAGGTGTCCAGTCTCACATTTGTCCCATGAACTGAATGGAATTCCATAAAGTGATCCAAAACCGCTGCCATTTTGACAGTTTTCTACAAGTTAAATAAAATAAGAGACATAACTTTGTAATAACTCAAGCCTGAATGTTTTGGTAGCCTGCAAAACAAATGGACAAAGGATAAAACTAAAAACTCACTCACTCAAGCAGAATATTTATATTATCCTCAGTGTTTACTGCCCTCTTCTCTGGGGATAGTTCTTGTTAAAAGCATGATATTTTTAAACGATACCTCTAGCATAGTACCCTTGTGGCTTGGGAAGTTTCTAGTTCTGAAGGGCTGGCTATTTTTGACCTCCTGCATGTGTCCTGTGTGGTTTTAAATAGCTGACAGATATGGTGAGTGAAGAATAATGACTGGGAGGAGTTTTAGCCTTCAGACCAGAACTGCTCATTGACAATTCACTATCTACTGTTACTTATAGATTCTGGTGTTCATTAAAAAAATACAGAATGGTCCTCATAAGGAAGTACAGAGTGGGCTTATGCTGTCTATTTTTCTAAGTAACATTTATCTTCTTAGTACAGAGAGATCTGTGCTAAGAGAGCACTGCAAAGCTTTATCTAGGCCAAAGTAATTGTCCTCTTTTACCCCACATCCCTAGCACAGTCTGAGATAGTGAAATATTACAGGCTACATTGTGGGAATGCAATATATATATATTTTTTTGGCATCAAATTAAAAATAAAATGTAGTTTCTTTTTTATTATTTTGCTATTTTAATGCCAGGTTCTTTGATCTGTGTGGTACTTAGTTCCTGTGGCTCAGTGGTTAGAGCATTGCGTTAGCAGCGCAAAAGATTGTGGGTTAAATTCCCAGGGAACACACATACTGACAAAAAATGTATAGCCTGAATGCACTGTAAGTCGCTTTGGATAAAAGCGTCTGGTAAATGTAAAATGATCTAGTTTATATACTAAATAATATTCTGATTAATCTGAAAGTGGTTATATTATGATTATGTGTCACGTAAATACATTAACCTGATTTCTATAACCAGAAACAGGAAAGCACATATTCTGCTTTATAAAATTTAAATAAGACAGTTGGCCTATGGCTGTAATCAGAATTTAAACAAATTCAGAATATCCACCATATTTTTTATGATTATTTATTTATTTACATTTTTGTGACTTTTTAACACTCTGTCAGGGGTCTGCAGGTGAAAAAAATAAGCTTTCAGCTAATTCTGGCAAAATTACAGTCATGTTCATTAATGTGCATTGCCCCAGTACACAAATTAACTAAGATGAATATTCATTTATATTGATATATAAGAAATATGTTTGGAGTGAAGTCTCAGTTTTTTCAACTTTCAGTTTTAACCCAATATTATGACATGTGGTTAAAAGGGAAAAAAATAAGGACATGAATTAGAACATGTTTAAGTTACTTTTAAAAATTTAATTGTTGTCCAAAATTACTAAAATGCAGAATAATAATCTGTAACAGTTAGCATTTCAAGTATTTTCAGACAATGGTTGTTTATTATTTGTATTATGCATATTACATTACATATTTACAGAAAGCATAATCAGAATAGGCTATATTAATTCTGAAAGTGCTGTGTATGTAAACGTGGTCACTGTTACAAATTTAGGACAAATGTAGAGTTTTTAGGGTCATCGGCGTGTCTTGTTGATGCGTCTTTATAAGCGTATGGATGTTGGGGCAGATTTTTTTTTTAATCGGGATTAAAGTGGACTCCAGCCATGCTTCCTATAATCAGATTGAGGAGCTGCTGCTCGCAAAATCACATCTGGATGGAGCCTGTGAGGGGAGGAGTTAGTATCTACGGGGATACACAGCGTCACGGTGATATAACAGCGACGCACTGCATAAGTGTCGTAATAATTCAAAACTCCAGAGGATCTGCGCGCTGTACAGTCCAGATTTACCGAGCGACGCATGCACATCTGCACAGCCCTGCGGCTAGAATCAACGATATAAGCGCACATCGCTCTTTAACGGTAGTTTGTATCATAAAGTCGTATGTCAAGCTGTGTGCAGACTCATGATTCATGCAAGACGGTTTAAGAAAGTGCCATCTGTCTCTTCTCTGGGAATGATTCACGGAACTGCGACTCACTGTTACTGACAGAACGCAAAAGCTGTTTTTTTTTGGAGATCAGGCAATGGTGCAGAAATTGGGTGAGTTCATTATTTTGAAATTATCTCCATACTCACAGAAAATGCCATTGCCAGTGCTTCTAAAATGTCACAAAGTTGCTTTAATACGAGTATCCTAAATATTTTATATACTGTATGAATCATACAAAGCAAAGCAATACACCATCTGCCTTGAATCACCTGCTGTTTTGCCTGTTAATTGCAACAAATTAAAGTTGATCGTACTGCTCAGTATTAGTATCCATCATTGGCATTCGTCTCTGAGAATTATTAATGAATTTAATCCATCTGAAACATTTGCTTGAGTTTAAATCCAGTTCATCTGACGTTAAGCAGTGCAATTAATCTTTTGAGCTTTTTTGTGTGTCACACAGATCTGGATTTTACAGTATTTTATGTATAGGCTGATATGACGGATTCTAAACATATTTGCATGCAATTTTCCTATTTACCAATAACAAATTATATGAAAGTTACTTGTCTATTTGCTGTCTAGATGGTCGCCGTCCATGATGATGGCTGTGCACAGTAGCTCAGATGAGATGATTAACGGCATTGTGTGTCCAAGTCTGCCTAAGCTTAAATTAATAATCAATAACTATTTATAAGGGGTGAATGTTTCACAATACATAGTGTTTTTGAACCTTGTTGTAAATCATAGCTGAAATTTGATAGGCATAATTGATTAGACTTTTAGAGAAACCCAATCATATTTTATTCTACCACACCAGATTATGGTTTATGCACATTTTTATACACTTATAGCCTATACAGCATTGTTGATTGTTCAGAAGGAGAGACCTCTCTAACAACATGAGATAGGTCTGACATACATATAGTGTAGATGTGCCCTTGAACAATCTGTTGGTTTATTATTTCATCTGTCCATTTTGAATGAAGAAGGGATTAAAGAGAGTTTACCAGTTGCTGGAGAATTGGTGTCACAGGGTTACATAACCACAGAACGCAGTCTTTAACTTACTTTTAAATGCCTTACTTGACCTAGAAAGATAGTGCGAGATCTTTGCTTTTAATTCAGTCTGTTGACTGAACTAGAAAGCAGAATTTTCTACTGACAAAGATATATAGCTTAGTCCCTCATTGTGGTTCCCTTGATGTACTAAGTAGTATTTTATAATGCTGCAGCCTATACGGAAACTAATTACAATTAATGGGAAAAACAAAATGAATATTTGTTCTGTTATGGTCTATAAATGTGTTTGTGTATTTAAGTGTTACATAACCTCTTTTAAGTAGACCTAATGATCAATGAGTAAGAACATTTGTTATTATCCTGAAAGTGCCCATTGGTTTCATTTTTTTCTTTTGTATCGAGCACAGAAAGAAAACAATAAATTGTATGAGCAAAGTGTATTTTCAGCACTTTAGAGACAAAAATACATGCTGAAATGTAACATTAACTTAGAAAATGCATATGTTCAGCATAATTGTTCTTGCTCCGTTACTTTGCCTCTTAAAAATAGAGGATAAGTCTTAAATATTTCTTAAATCATTATATAACAACATAGTGTTGGATCTTCCCTTTTTTAATATAATTTCAGAGTATGTAGATCTCCCAACTCCTACTTATGCATTATGTAATATTTATAGACTCTAGACATTATTCAAGGGGTCACTTATATATATATTTTGACTCAAAGGCCCACCGGGATGTTTGAAGGCTCCTTCATAAGCTAAGATACTTTCTGGTGTTTAAATAAATGAATGAAACATGATTAATTTTGTTAATCCAGAAGTTTCAAGAATTATATACATTCTTGAATAAAAACAAAATAATTAGCTATCGAAGGGGAACAATAAATATGATTTTGTTTGTTTAAATTGCTTAAAATTAATTAAGACTTATTATCGTATTACAATTAATTTAAATAATTCTGAGCCATCATATAGGGCCTCCTTTCAGAAGCCTTGTTAAGAACCACTCTGCTGTTGAGGGAAAAGGCTTACTTTGTTGTACCACACAACGTCTTAGGTTACGTATATAACCCCAGTTCCTCGAGGGAACAAGACGCTGCATCCGAGGATGCTAGGGGAATATCGCCAGCGTGACCGCACTCTAATACAGGTGTAATCTGTCCAATGGATGGGCGAGACGTCACGGGAAGTTGACGTAATGGCCAGGAAGCATAAAAGCATGTGCGGTGAAATCGGCGTCAGCTTCTGGAATGAAGCAAGCGCTAGCAGGGATGCCGGAAGTGTGGCATCGAGACACAGCATCTCGTTCCCTCGAGGAACTGGGGTTACATACGTAACCTAAGACATTGCTCTTTGGGAACTCGAGCTGTGTCCGGGGACGCTAGGGGAACGAGAGGAGGCCTGACGACACTCACCGAAAGATCGAGCTCTTGGAGCGGAGCAGCATGATGACTCTCTGGATCGAGAGGAGGCCTGCTATGCTCCGTACACTAGGTATTCAGTGCGGAGGTACTGCTACCCCTCACGAAACTGTGCCAGCGGAGCTCTGGCGAGTGGAGGCCTCAAAAACTCTCTGAGAGAGAGGAGGTCTGCGACACTCGCCAAAACGGTCAGGCTCTAGGAGCAGAGACCTCAGCACAACAACTCTCTAGAACCGAGTCTAGCTGCTCTAGAGACCCCCAAAGGGTTGGCTAGCATCCCAGTTCCACTACATTTCCGGGTGGAAGAAACTGGGATGTATGCTTGCAGTAGATCGCTGCGCCCTGGAACACCGAACATGGCAGGGTTGGCAGACCGATCTTCTGAGGGCATTGAGGAGAGACGAGAACCATAAACCGCGGTGTACTTCCCCAGCAGGGCCTGCCCTCATAAGTCCTGGGCCATGGGCACCAGGACTGCCTTAGCCGAAGTCTCCGATTGAAGCGACTGTCCTCAGACCCACGTCATCTTCTAGGAAGACTAGACTGGTAGAACCAGAGCCTGCAAGGCAGGACCCAATGAGACACGCTTGGCAGGGGCTCCCACACCACCAGGTGCCCACTAAGGTAACCAGTCTCTTGAGACTGGCCTCTGGTGTAATCAGAGCGACTAGATCGCTGCGCTCCTGGAACACTGTATGGTGGGCAGACTGATCTCCTCAGGGCACTGAAGAGAGACGGGCATCGTGTACCGCGGTGTACGCTGTTCTTCCCCAGAGGGGCCAGAGATCCACATATCCGCCTTCTGCTAGAAGGCTTCGGCCCGGGAGTGCCGATTCATGAAATGAACAAGAATGACATAATGCCCGTATTCATACCCTCCACCTGATCCATCGCGATTCCCACGAGCGCAGCCACCGCTCCGCCTCGGCGAACGCGGGGCCGGCACCGCGAGGAACGCTGGTGTAAACTCCATCCTCAAATAGAGCAATCTGAGAGCAAGCATACGCAGTGACAAACACTCACAAAGCAGGCTCCCTCGAGAGCTGACTCTGCGTGCTCTCAAGCAGACCACACACGGACTATGTATATCCTCAGCAGTGAAGAGCACACAGCCTGTAATGTGATCTACTCTCGCCCAAGTTGTTTAGTTTTCAAGTGACTGTGAGGGAAAAAACAACACTAAATACGTTTACTCACCACACAGGTCAACAGACACACCAGAGTAGAGGTTCCTGAATGACAAAACTGACGCCGGTTTCACCGCACGTTTTTATACTTCCTGGCTATTACGTCACCCGCCCGTGACGTCTCGCCCATCCTTTGGTCAGATTACACCTGTATCAGAGCGCGGTCATGCTGGAGACGTTCCCCTAGTGTCTTAGGACGCAGCTCGAGTTCCCAACTAATCCAGTCAATGTTTTGTCCAAAACGAGCATTGCCAATAAAAGGAGCTTCCTCATAGTCATAATACTCTGCAATGCTCCAAAAACTGCTGATGGAAGTTGAAGCAAAATGACTGTGTTGTCCATATATCTTGAGGCAAAATAGTTTAATTGTCTTTTTTGCTGACTCAAAGAATTTTACTTGTGCTTTGTAGAGATAAATCATGGCAGGGATGACAGGAAATGAAGGAACTCACAAATTGGCTGGTGGGACCCAGAGGCCAGGCTTACAGCTGAAGCAGGACACGGACCAGAGAAGCATAGTAATCCAACTGACGGACACTGAGGGAGAATGGGACAGTCTTGATGACACTGACCTCATATTCACCTTGGACTGTGATGGCAAAAAGTCACTCAGCTCCCTCCGAAACCAAAGACCATGTTCGGTTGACATTCAGACAGAGGGGGAATGGGGTCTCAGCTCACCTGCATTCAACGTTCCTCTCTCCCCATCTTCTCCGGGCTCCTTGAGAAACTCTTTTCCCCCGGGGTCTGGCTTCCTCTCGCCCACTCACCGGCCCCTGGCCAGCTTAGTGAAGTCATTATCTACAGAACTGGAACTGAAAGAGTCTTCTCTAAAGCCCAGACCACTCCTCAGCCTTGTGAAGTCGATTTCCACTGAGCTCTCTCGCAGTGAGCCAGAGGTGTCTCAATCCAGGTCTGATTCCAAGCTCAATTTGCATCTGTTGTCACATTTCACTCAGCCCAAAAGCCGCAATGGTGACTCACGCACCGCCCCTCCATCTCCAGTCAACTTGTCCCCCACAGAGCCAAAAGCCAGATTCTTCAAAATGGAGCTAGAGGACACCCGACGCAAGGTTTCGGAGGCCATGCAGGAACCTTTGAGCATGTTCAGTAAGATCATGCGTGAAGATAGTCTTGGAAGCCCTAAGCACCAAAGGAGCACAGGATCGGTGGACTCTCCAAGCTACAAAGGCTTTGGAATTGGGAAAACGACCACTGACTTGACTGTATCTGAATCTCCTAAAAGTGCTAGGAAAGCAGAAAGTGAGATTCTACCGGAGTGCAACTGGCCTGTGAGACATTGCAAACGGTGTTTGCAGAAATCTTCGCTTTCCCATGAGCACCATAGCAGACAGATAGACACTGGGCCTGTGACGGAATCCAGGACTCATGGCAGTGCATCCCAGAGCACAGATATGAATAGAACTGATCAAGATGGTTTGGCAGAAGATGTGACAGAGCAATGCTCCTCTCCAGTGCCAGGAGTGGATCTAGCCTATGTAGCATTTCTGTCATACTGCTATTTTATCTTTCCTTTGTCAGCGTATTGGTCTGGCCTGTTTCTTGGTTTAGTGTTTGGATTAATTTTGGGGCTTGTGCTGATCCGATGGGGCTCCATGAAACACTTGCCCACCAGTCAACAACCCAGACTACATGGGACCTCCTATAATAATATTCTCTTTGAAGCCCTACATAGCAACGTACCATCTCCCAAGGTAAGTTTGATGCATTTTACTATATATATATATATATATATATATATTATATATACACTGCTATCCCATGAGGACACAGGAGAGGATTTGTGAATGACAGTGAAGTGAGGCTACTGACCCCGGTAGATCACATGATAATGACAACATGGTAAATGTTGTACATCCAGATTAAATTCATACTAAACACATTATAACTAAACATAACATACTTTTTGTGATAGTAAAGTGATTACTTATTAAAAACAAGTACCTACTTATGAGAGTATGCAATTTTGGATGCAGCCAATCCATTCTACTTCCTAAAGAGCATGGATTATCCACCAGGGTGCAGAAGATATGTAGTCTGGTTTCAATTATAGGGTTAAATGCTAAGAAAAGCACTGCAGGTAACTACAGCCTTGCAGACTGCTATTAAACCAAAACCTGCACTTCAGTGTGTCACAGCTCATGTCCTTCGGGAATCCGTTTTTTTAACACACTGCAGTGAATATCACTGTGTCTAAAGTAAGCCTTAAACATGCTTTTCTCCAAAAACTTAACAAAACCCTCATTACCACTCACTTCTATGATTAATTCTGCTCAGTGTCAGTGTCTGATGCAGAATAACACACCCACTGCTTGTCACAGCCAGCTAAAGAGCTTATAACGATGCCCCACTTTAGTTTGTCTGTCTCTATCCTAAAAGAATTTGGTAAAAATTCTGAGATTACAGTTGAGTTGAAGGGAAATTTTTCTGCATTCCAGGGCTGGATGAATGAGATGTACACATATGATCCAGAGACCTACCATCCATCCCTCATGCACACTGTGTATGTCACATTGGACGGACCCGGTTTGCGGCTTGACTACCCGCGTAACAACATTCCCCACTGGGCTACGTTTGACGAGCCCTGTTACGAAAAGCATTTCACCTGCTCACGGATATTTCGACTCACTGGCAGCAAGGTTAGTGTTAAGAAAGCCGTGCATTGCCCTTCAGTGGTAGTGCAAAACAGTTTTACTTATGGTCTCTGAACCCAAATGGCTCAAATTTTAATGTGGCAGAATGTTGCATAGATTTCACGTAATTATAATGAAGTTGTTGCCTTGGTAACAGGTATTTCTTCTGCCACTGGCTTTGGCACACAAGAGAGTGTGGAACAGGAAGTATCCGATTTGCATAAGTTTGGCTGAAGGAGAAAGAGCTGTGGAGAAAGACGAGATGGGAGAAGGTCAGGGGGAGGCTCAGAAAGTAGAGAAACACCCTGACCCTATGATGAATGTGTCCCAACCTGTCACGCTATACCTCTTTGGACGAACAGGGCGGGAAAAAGAGGAATGGTTTCATCGACTGTTTTCCGCATCCATTCACAATGAAGAGGACCATTCTGAATCTATATCTGGTGGTAAAGTTAAAATTATTTGAATTTAAAGGGATAGTTCACCCCAAAATGAAAATTATGTCATTAATTGCTCATCCTCATGCCGTTACAAACCCGCAAGACCTTCGTTCATCTTCAGAACACAAATTAAAATATTTTTGATGAAGTCCAAGAGCTTTCTGACCCTCCATAGACAGCAACACAACTGACACGTTCAAGGCTAAGAAACTAGTGATGGGAAGTTCAGATTATTTTACCCACTCAGACTTTTGAGTCTCATTCTACAAAATGAACTAAACTTTTTTCATGTCATTACATTCATTTTAGCAAAATATAATTAAATGTTACTTCACTAACACATTTACTACTTATGCAAACATTAATCACACTACGAACAAGACAAAACTGTTACCCTATAAGAAACAGAAAATATGAATTCATTGTTTACCTGGATCTTTAGTCCTGTGGTTCTTAAACCTGTATTGGGGACCCCCAACCACAGCATATTTTCTATGTTTCCCTCATTTAACACACCTGATTCAACTCATCAGCTAGTGGAGTCTGCAAGACTTGAAATGGGTGTGGCCTATGAGAGAGACATACAAAATGTGTGGTGGCTCACTCTTAAAAATAAAGGTGCTTCACGGTGCCATAGAAGAACCTTTTTCTCTAAATGGTTCCATAAAGAACCTTTTACATCTGAAGAACCTGTCTGTTTCACAAAAGGTTCTTTGCTGTGAAAGAAGGTTCTTCAGATTATAAAAACATAAGGGAGAGACGCTTTGTTAAATAACCTTTGACTGAATGGTTCCAAACCAAAATGGTTATTCTATGACATCACTTGAAGAACCTTTTGAAGCACCTTGATTTTTAAGAGTGCCTGGGGTCCCCAGGACAGGTTTGAGAACCACTGCTTTAGTCTGTGATTAGTTCACCTCACCTCTTTTCTGACAAGTCTTTGGGTTTGAGTCATTCCTTCATCACATGACAGCCCCATAAGCTTAACCCATGCAGTCTGAGCCGGAAAGAGAATTGATTAGTTCACCTTTCGAGTTCACGTGATGAACAAACGACTCAAAAAACCTGAAGACTTGAAACAGGTGAATTAATTCCAGTACAGAACCAATAGGATGTTGCACATGCGCGACTGAACGAATCACTCCCCGAGATAAGTAGTAAGGACATTGTTAAAATAGTCCATGATGTGAAATCAGGGGTTCAACCAAAATATTATGAAGCTACGAGAATAGTTTTTGTGCACAAAGAAAACAAAAATGATTCAACAGTTTCTTCTCTTCTGTGTCAGTCTTCTCCGTGCATTCACAAGAGTACCATGACGCATGTATGTGGTTCTGCTGACGCAGGAGCCGTCTTTCTGACTTATAACCCGGATACGCTGCGCCTTTTTTAAAAACAGAGGAATGCACACGCATGCGTTGTGGTACTGTCGGGAAAGAGCGTCGAAGACCAACACAGAAGAAATAAAGTCATAATTTTTTTCTTTGCACACAAAAAATTACATAGTTTCATAACATTAGAGTTGAACTACTGATGTCACATGGACTATTTTAATGATGTCCTTACTGCCTTTCTGGGCCTTGAATGTGTGAGTTGCGTTGCTGTATGCAGGGTCAGAAATCTCTAATTTAATAAGTAATTTATGACAGAATTGTCATTTTTGGGTGAACTCACTTTAAGTAATGCTTAAAGACTTAAGTGAACTGAACATAAATACATTTTCAAACAAAATGTAACAAAATATGTCAAAAATGTTTGTACTTATGTGCTTTTTAATGTATCATATTTGAAATATCAGGCTTTTATGGAAATGTATGCATCACAACAGCAATTTTGTAGTAGTCAAAATCAAGAATGAATATATGCCTTCTATAATATATGCCAAATATTTAACATGTTAATTTGATATTGTTTGATATAGTTTATAATAATGTTAAAATATTATTTTATATTAATAATACTTAACATACAAATTATTTATTTAAATGGATAGTTCACCCAAAAATGTAAATTATGTCATTAATTACTCACCCTCATGTCGTTCCAAACCTGAAAGACGAAACACAAATTAAGATATTTGTTGATGCATTCTGAGAGCTCTCTGACCCTCCCATAGACAGCAAGAATACTTACATGAGCAAGGCTCAGAAATGTAGCAAGGAGATCATTATGCAATGTGTGCAACGTATGTACGCGGATACGTTGGTTACGTTAAGATCAAAGCGTAAACAACGTAAACAGCATATCCGCGTACAGTGCTGCTGACACAGAACAGCATATGTTGTTTACATATGTGATACTTTCCAAAATGGCGCTATAGGATGACGCGGAGTCGATTTGTTGAATAAAGTCGTTATTTTTGTTTTCTTTGCACAAAAAAGTATTCTAGTAGCTTTATAACATTGCAGTTGAAGCATTATTTTAATGATCTCCTTGCTACATTTCTGAGCCTTGATCGTGTAATGATTCTTGCTGTCTATGGGAGGGTCAGAGAGCTCTCAGAATGCATCAAAAATATATTTATTTGTTCTGAAGATGAATGAAGGTCTTACAGGTTTGCAACGACATGCAACGGTGAGTAATTAATTACATAATTTTCATTTTTTGGGTGAACTATCCCTTTAATATACCAATAATACCAATAAGTGTGTTGATACACAAGCCACGCCGCTTTGTACAGTCTTGTAAGGATAAAGAAAGAAAGGTGTCTCAGCTATGAAAATAACATTTTGAGAATGTTTTGCTAACATTAAGTTATGAAAAACATTATTTCTGAATTTTCTTTTGCTCTGTAGATAAATCTGCATTGCATGAGGAGAACCCTTTGGGTCTGTCACATGGTGGTGAAAGCTCAGTCAAGGACAGCAGTGAAGATGTGTTCCATAGTGATCTGGTTGGCAGAGTAAAAGAGAACATTTTACCGGACTATACTTCTTACATGACCAGTCTCATCTTCTCAGCACATGCCAGTCCTCTGCAAAGTCCCTGCCAAAGCAGCACCCAGGGCAGTCCTACTGAAAAAGAGCAGGTGAGCTTCAAACAAAGAGGCGTTGTGTCATTTTTGTCACATGGCCATGTAAAAAGGCCTGTGATATGCAGATTAAAGTGTTTTTTAATACTAAAAATGCCACCAAAGCATGACAGAATAAATCTTCTACATGGCAGGTATGTCCAAGCGCATTTATCAAGGGTGGCTTTACATGTTGGTGAATTGCTAATGTGTAAAACTAGATAAAATATTTGGCTTAAGATCAGCCATGAATGATTAAATGCTGCTTTTTCCTCTGGGGTGTGAGAAGTGTGTCAGATGCTTAGAGACAGCAGCTAAAAATGACAGAGTGTTTAGCCTCCAAATGCAGGAAATACTATTACAAAATTTGCTTTTACATTTTCTAAAACATTAAGCTTTTCCTGGATAGTAGAGAAATAAGCTAATTTATTAACCCCATTCCAAATATTTTATTTTGTGGCAATTTTCATAATGTAATTAATCATTTACTTTATAACATTTATGTTAAACATTGATGTTATAAAACATAAAAGTTAGGAATGGGATTTATAAATCTGCTTATTTTTCATTGATGTTCATATTTTCTTTTTTAAAATACAAAAATTGAAAGGGATAATTCACCCAAAAGTGAAAATTCTGTCATTAATTACTCACCCGTCTCCTGCATCAGTAGCACCACACGCATGTGTTGTGGTACTCTCGTGAACGCATGGCGAAGATTGACACAGCGAATAAATTGTTGAATATAGTTGTTATTTTGGTTTTCTTTGTGCACAAAAAGTAACCTTGTAGCTTTGTAAAATTGCGGTTGAACCACTGATTTCACATGGACTATTTTAATAATGTTCTTACTACCTTTCTGGGCCTTGAATGTGTCAGTTGCATTGCTGTCAAGGTCAGAAAGCTCTCGGATTTCATCAAAAATATCTTAATTTGTGTTCCGAATATGAAAGAAGGTCTTACAAGTATGTAACAAGGTTTGTTTGGGTGAACTATCCCTGTAACATAGTACCCAACAATTCAGCATATAGCAAGCTTATTAATGTAATGCGAACATGTCACATGTTCCCCAATAATATACATCTTGACATGATACAGTTTACCCCTAACATGGTGCAATTCAGTTCAGTTAATGGAAATTATCTTGAAATATATTAAGTAGTAATATTTTACCTCTCAAATCTCATTTCTCCTTGCTTAGAGGACAGTTTATTTGAAAAGTGGCACAGTGTATCTTCAGTGTATTACTCCAATGTTTGTTCTTCCATTACTCCTTTTGGAGCAGACCTTTTGTTGCCATGAGGATGAAACAAAACCTGACTGGTTGAATGCACTTATTGGTCGGATCTTTTGGGACTTCCTCCATGAGAAGTACTGGACTGATAAAGTCCAACAGAAGATTCAGCAAAAGCTGAGCAAAATTCGGGTAAGAGAACAGGAATTACTAGATGTTCTTTAACTGGATAAAATGTGAGGAGGTAATGCTCTTTTTTTAAATCTTCCTCAAGCATGGTTTCGAAAAAAATTGAATAAATAGCTTGTGATATTAATGTTCCTACCCTGTATGCATGTGCTTCTGTGTCAGTTAACCCTTTTTTTCCCACAGTTGCCTTACTTCATGGATGAATTGACCCTCACCGAACTGGCCATGGGCTCCAACATGCCCCAGATAACAGGCACATCTCTACCACAGGTCAACAGCAGAGGTGAGTGGGGCTCCAAAGAGCCTCTTATAAAAGAGCCGATTAGGTCATTCATCCATCAGGACTGTTTGAGCGTATATGTTATTATGTTCTTGCACTGAGCAGTAGATGAAATGTTATTATCCTTCTGTAATATCAGGGATCAAAGAAGCACATAACATGTCTGCGAGCATGTGCACGTGTCTATTTACGCACTCAGCTGTATGGTCAAATGCTCACTGCGAAGCATATGCTCGATGTATTATCCCCATGAGGAGTAATGCTATTATTGTGTGGGGCACAGCGTGCGTCTTTTTCTCTCCGCCTCATGATCTCTGGGTGTTATGTAACACGTAATGGCTTTCAACAGAGTCTGTCTCCCTTGCTCGGTTCTCATCCCATTTATGGGTTTGTAAAGTGTGTTAGTAGACATCTGGGTGTTTTATTGCACTGTAATTATTTGAAATTTCATCCATAAACAGATATAATTTTCACTACTCACATAGTGGTACTACTGTATATACATACATACATTTGATTTCACATTATTATTCATTATTATTAATAAATTATTAGTAAATATTAAGATAGTGAATGAATGTATATGATATTAGCTGAAATAAATATATATATATATATATATATATATATATATATACAGTGTTGGGCTAGTTACTCAAACAATGTAATATATTACTCATTACTAGTTACTCCTTTCAAAAGTAATATTGTTACTTTACGTATTACTTTCTGGCAACAGTAATTAGTTACACTACTAGTTACATGATTTTTTCTTCATTTGACCAAATCCACATTGGATCGCAGTCAAAGTTATTACAAACACTCAATAGTTATTGATAGAGACATTCAAGTAGAAGTGTTGTATTAATCTCATTAATTGTCGTGTGTAGCTTGAAGCTAATTTTTACCCATATACGATTATATTTAATTATGCATTTTATCAAATCACATAAGTTTGTAAGAAACTGTTTAATAATAAAAAAAAGATGTTTAATTATAGTAATACAATGTACCACATGTTGATCAGTGGAATGTAATGCCAGAGTAAAGTAAAGCCACAACTTACACAACAGTGTTCAGATCATATTTTTTCCTGACAAAATTAATATAATGCAATATTTCTATCTGCTGAATGTAAGATTTTCCATATTCCAAGCTTGCTTGCTGCACTGGGGACATCACATGTATGTGCGAGTCGTAAAAAATATGAAAATAAATCTAGGAATTATTTGATTGTTGGATTTTAAATCAGCAGGGTTGAGGCATCAAAAGTAACTTTGTAACTAAGCTGATTACTTGATTTAGTAACTAACTAAATCAAACGATCCGTCGGACCTGAGTATGTATCAATCGTTGCTTTCATCTTTCTCCGCAGAAGTCCACACTGCCAAATCCTCACATTTCCATAACAAGATCAACAGTGCTCCAGATATGCGTAATCTCTTCAGAACATTTAATTCTCTCCTCTGTCCCCCTCCACCACCTCCCACCACTTCTATAACAGCTGATGACTTTGCAATTTTTTTTACAGACAAAACTAAAACAATCAGTAGTCAGTTTTCACCTTCACTCACACAGGACCTCCAACCAACTAGATCCACTGCTCAAACTCCCATCTTCTCCTTCTGTCCCCTCACTGAGGCGGAAGTATCCAAGCTTCTCCTCTCCAGCCATCCTACAACATGTCCTCTAGACCCAATCCCCTCGCACCTTCTCCAAGCAATCTCTCCCACACTCTTACCAGCACTCACACACATCATCAACACATCTCTCCTCACAGGCATCTTCCCCACTGCATTCAAGCAGGCTCGGGTTACCCCACTGCTCAAAAAACCTACATTAAACACTTCTCTTATAGAAAACTACAGACCTGTCTCTCTCCTTCCATTCATAGCCAAAACACTCGAACGAGTTGTCTTCAACCAGGTCTCATTGTTTCTTTCACAGAACAACAAACTGGACGCTAAACAGTCAGGTATCAGAAGTGGCCATTCGACTGAGACTGCGCTACTCTCAGTCACTGAAGCCCTGCGAATTGCAAAAGCTGATTCCAAATCATCAGTCCTCATTCTGCTGGATCTGTCTGCCGCTTTTGACACTGTCAATCATCAGATCCTCCTGTCCACCCTCTCATCACTGGACATCACTGGGATTCCACTTCGCTGGTTTGAATCCTATCTCACTGGTCGGTCTTTCAAGGTGGCCTGGGGAGGGGAGGTATCCAAAGCACATAAATTGGTCACTGGGGTTCCCCAGGGCTCGGTTCTTGGACCCCTCCTCTTCTCCACATACACTACATCACTGGGTCCCATCATACAGGCACATGGTTTCTCCTACCATTTCTACGCTGATGACACACAGCTCTATCTCTCATTTCAACCAGATGATCCAACGGTAGCTGCACGGATCTCAGGCTGCTTGGCAGACATCACCTACAGCTCAACCTGGCAAAGACTGAGCTTCTTGTCTTCCCTGCCACTCCAACTCTACAGCATGACTTCACGATTCAGTTAGGTTCATCAACAATTACCCCATCAGCTTCGGTCAGAAATCTTGGTGTAATCTTTGATGATCAGCTGACCTTCAAAGAGCACATTGCAAAGACTGCTCGATCTTGCAGGTTTGCACTTCACAACATCAGAAAGATCAGGCCCTTTCTGACAGAGCATGCTGCACAACTTCTTGTCCAGGCCCTTGTCATTTCTAGGCTGGACTACTGCAATGCTCTTCTGGCTGGACTTCCATCAAACACAATCAAACCTCTACAAATGATTCAGAATGCAGCGGCACGACTGGTCTTCAACGAGCCCAAAAGAGCCCATGTTACACCTCTCTTTGTCTCTTTGCACTGGCTACCATTTGCAGCTCGCATCCAGTTCAAGACACTGATGATTGCATATAGAACAACCCCAGGCTCAGCACCCTCCTACTTCCACTCACTATTACGAATCTACATCCCCTCCAGAAGTCTGAGATCTGCTAGTGAGCGACGCCTCGTGGTACCATCACAGAGAGGCTCAAAATCACTCTCCAGAACATTCTCGTTCACCATTCCTGGCTGGTGGAATGATCTTCCCACCCCCATCCGGAATGCTGGATCCCTGTCAATCTTCAAGCAACAACTGAAAACTCATCTTTCAACACTACTTGACTTCATCATAAAAAAAACAAAAAACATACTTTACCTTTTTCTATATCTTCATCTTTCTCTCCTTCTCTTGCTAGCTTGTACTTATATGAACAATGCCTGAGACTTGGTGTTAGGGGCACATCCTCTGTCTGTTTGCCTCTTCAAGATTAATCGCTTTATGTATTCCCCAATTGTAAGTCACTTTGGATAAAAGCGTCCGCAAAATGACTAAATGTAAATGTAAATGTAAACTAAGTTACTAGTAACTACTTACTGCCCAGCACTGTATATATACTGTATATAGTTATATAAATATAGTTATCACAAGAAACTATGAATGTCTTTAAATAAACAGTTATTACTGAATGTAAAAGTTTTTGTTACAACAGCTGGAACAACAACAGGTAACTATGCTATTATTACATTACAGAAAAATAGAAACTTGCCTTGTCTTTGTGTGTCAGGCCTTTGGTTGCATTTGGAGGTGGAGTACACAGGAGTGCTACAGATGACTCTAGAGACCAAAATCAACCTCTCCAAACTTGGGAAGGAGGGAGTCCCCGAGGCAGAAACAGAGTTGGAGACCATTAATGTGTGGTAAGTTTTTGGAGAATAAAATTATTTTCTGAGAAAAAACTGTCATCATATCCCATATGCCATATCGGCATATAGACTCTGCACACTCTATTATGTAACCTTTACTACCATACAAAAGTCGGTTTTGTGAAAGATACGGATAAAACATTGATAATAATTAGAAATATTTCTTGAGCACCAAATCACCATCATGTGACCAAGTTATTGTTGCTGAAAACTGAGAAATGCCATCACAGGAATAAACTACATTTTAAATAGAAAACAGTTATTTAACTATTACACATTATTAATGTTTTTACTGTATTTGGTCAAATAAATACAGCCTTTGTGCGCAAGAGGAGGGAAAAAATCATACCCAAAACTTTTGAACGGCAGTGTATTCATTTTATACTGTAGCATGTTATGCTTTTTTATTTGCATTTATTTAGAAAAGCAATAAAAATAAAAATTTTCATTGATTTTTGAGCCCACTTGGAGTTCCTTAGACTCAGTACCATCCTAGTGCTGCTTGTGGGTGTATGTTTATGATATCTCATTATGACGAGGTCCTGTCCGGATGTGTTCTGCAGTAGTAGGTCCAGGCTCTCTGTGCTGGCTGACAGTGATGAGGAATCCTCAAGTGCAGGATCCTCTGATGAGGAGGAAGTTTCATCTGCTGACACTCAAGGAAGTCTGACTGAAAAGGCTGTACCTGGTGTTGAGGGGTAATTATTATTGAATGAACCATTCATATTATTCATTTAACTATTATTCTCTGAGATCTCAAAGTTTGGGAGTTGAAACTCTTTATAATTCGGATAGTATGTATGTCAGAAATGCTGTTCTTGTAAATTAAACATCAAGATGTATGTGTCTTGCTGACACCACTCATGAGGTCCTCTATTATGTCCTTAAAAGGGGTGGTTCACCCAAAATGCAAAAAATGATGAAAATCAATTCTCACCCTCAAGTTGTTCAGGTCTGTTACTAAGCAAACCAACAAAAAACGGAAGCTTTTAATTTCAGCGGCGCATAAATTTAAACTTTGATAAGTTCTGCAGAAAAGGAAAATCCGTACTATTTGATATAAGTTTTCAGCTTCGCTCACTCACAAAGACAAAGACAGGTAGTGGACAAGAGTTGCCGAAAATGTGTCTTTTCACCAATAAACATCTCCGTTCTTCATTTTCAGTTATTAAAATGTGTAATGCCATTGTTGGACAGCGCAATTGTAAGCGTTTTTTCCATTATCTTTCAAATAATTTTTAAGTTAGGACAGCTGTGGGGTTGCTCTAAAGTTAAGACATTTTTTTTATTTTTTTTTGTCAAGTAGGAGATTTCTGTACCCCTTTCCTATCTGTAGTTAAAGGGATAGTTCACCCAAATATGAAAATTCTGTCATTTACTCACCTTCAAGTAGTTCCAAACCTGTATGAATTTTGCTGTTCTGCCGAACACAGAGGAAGATATTTTGAAGAAGGTTTGTAACAGGCTGTTTTGGGGCACCATTGACTTTCATAGTAGGAAAAAAAACACTATGTAAGTCAATGGTGCCCCAGAACTGCTCTGTTTCCCACCTTCTTCAGAATATCTTCCTTTGTGTTCAGCAGAACAAAGACATTCAAGACAAAGACAAAGGTTTGGAACTACTTGAGGGTGAGTAAATAATGACAGAATTTAATTTTTGGATGAACTATCCCTTTAAGATAATATAAAGCACTTCGGAAATGCTGTTCTGTAATAGCTTGTGCCCTAAATGTGATCCTAACTGAAAATACTATGGTTACCAAACAGATAAGATAAGATTTTAAAGTTAGGATCTTTCTGTAATACGCCCCCAGGAACATTACATTTACAGTTAATCATTTAGCAGGTGTTTTTTGTTTTTCAAAACAGCTTACAAATGAGGGTAATAGAAGCAACACGGAAGTCCTGGTTATTCTAATGTAGTACACATAGCACACATTCACGAATAAACATTTTCCCTGAACAAACTCAAAAACAATATCCAAGCAAAAACACATCCATACTTTCCATGTATGGAAAAGAGCAGCTTGGGGATTTTGCTAAATACCTTCTTTGGTTTTCCAGTCAATAAATAATACAGGTTTGGAGCGACATGATTTTTTGGTGAATTATGCCTATATGAAACATCATCTCTTTGAGTTATTTGACAATAAATGCTGCTTAAAATAAATCAAGGCCACCTGATGAAAAATGTACTTTGCTTCCCTCAGGGCTGCAGCTGGAGGCCGCACTAGTAGAAGGATTTTGAGATTCGTCGACAAGATTGCCAAGTCGAAGTATTTCCAGAAGGCCACAGAAAATGAGTACATTAAAAAAAAGATTGAAGAAATGTCCAACACCCCTCTGCTGCTTGCAGTGGAAGTTCAAGAGCTCTCTGGAACACTTGCTGTCAACATTCCTCCTCCCCCCACCGACAGAATATGGTACGAGCCATTCTCACTCAGATGAACACACACTCTTAATGTTGCATTAGGGACTGAAGCTTAGCCTAAGCTTACACAGCGTCTGCAGAGATTATCTTGAGCAATCATGCTTCTTAAAGTTTGGTGTCATTCACTCTTGAAGGTTTGACTTTGTTGTAATTAAATTTCAGTTTGAGGTTTATGGATTACAGACAAGTGTGACACAGTCGCAGCCAGACAGAAGATATTTGATGTTTCAGGTGCAGTTATGAGAAGCAGAATTTTGGAGCAAAATTAAGTATTTAATAGTAAAATAATAAAAATACTGGTAACACTTTATATTAGGGAACACATATTCACTATTAACCAAGAGTTTTCCCTAATTAACTCCTAATTTGCTGCTTATTAATAGTTAGCAAGGTAGTTGTTAAATGTAGGTATTGGATAGGATTAGGGATGTAGAATAAGGCATTAATATGTGCTTCATTACCATTAATAAATGGCTAATATTAGTAATATGCATGCTAATAAGCAACTAATTAAGAGACCCTAAAATAAAGTGTTACCAATTACAATTAGCTGAACTTTTGAGTCCGTGCCCAATGTACTGACAAGAATCTATGGCAAACTAAAACACTTTAATCATCATTCTATTGAAACTTGTATATTATTTATTTAGATACATTTGCAATGATAAAGTTTACTGATGAAGCAATTTTGTGCATTTAAAATATATGAACTTTAATGTAATATTGAATAACACAAAACAGATACAATTCTAATCAAGTATTTTACATGTGCTTTTATAGTTTGTTTGTCAACAAATCAAAATAAGTGCACTTTAAGAGTGGGAAAGCGGCCCACCCTTTGCCTATGAATCACTATGTGCATTAGGTTTGCAGACATGTCTTTGGATACATGCCCCAGATTTACAAGTGTTTTGTTGGTTCTCTCTCAGGTACAGTTTCTGCAGACCCCCGAAGCTTGATTTAAGAGTCAGACCCAAACTGGGAGAGCGAGAAGTGACTTTCTGTCATGTAACTGAATGGATTGAAAAAAAGCTGCAGGATGAGTTTCAGGTTTGTTTTGATGATATTATGATGTCTGGAGCTTCACTATAAGTTGGTGAACATGTTAAGCACATGGCAGCCTATTTAATTTACAGGGGTCATGAACTGTTGTGTTATCAAGAGTTTTACATGAAGAAACATCAGGATTTAGAAGTAACAGGCGACAGTCAGATCCAATATTTTCGGAACAGCATTTTAGTTTCAGTCTTTAAAAAAATCCTGCGTCGAATTGTGCTTTGTTTGAAAACGAATCCACTGTAAATGAAGTGAACAAAGGACTTAGTTCTTTCTGACGTGGTCTGGAACTTCATTAAAAATAAAGTTCCTTCACTCTTTCCTAACGTTGGGATCAGAAGGAAGGCAATGCAAAGACTGTGTTTTTACAATGTCCTCTCATACGTCAAAATATCAAAGGAATTGTGATCTTTCAGTTCATGACCCCTTTAATTGAATTGAATTGTGTAAAATGTTTACATTGACCACAACAAATCTTGTCCAATTATTTTTCCAGAAAGTTTTTGTTTTGCCCAACATGGATGACATTTACCTGCCGCTAATGCACTCTGGGATGGACAACCCGCCAGCTTTCCCACAAAGCCCTGCAAAGCTCTCCCAGCATTCCTCTATGGCCTCCACTGACAGGTGTGATCTGGAACATTCTGCAGAACTACAGTAGTGCCTCCTTGTGGTACAGACATGACAATACACCAGTAACAGAACTCGCTCATTTCACTTCAGCAAACTTCTAGTAGTGTAAGCTTCATTCATTCTGCTTCATTTAAACATCACAGCACAGAGCAAAATGTCAGTAGCTCTCACACATATTCTCCCTAAATGTATCAGACATCTCCTTATACAGTCATTACAAGGCACAGTAGGTCAAATCCCTATCATCCTGGAAACCCAAGTCAGTTATTCTTATCATACCAGTGGTTTAATGTGTGAATAAACCATTTTATTACTTTATTGTGTTTGTGTCCTGAGGACAACTGATTATTTGCTGAACTTCCACAATGGCTTAATTTAGACAAATAAGCATTAGTAATAATCAATAAATATCAAATAGCAGTGAATTTATTGAAAAAATCATGTTTAGAATGAAATACAACTCTTTTTTTTAAAGTCTTACATGTTTCAGAAGTGTTTGCTTTTTACATCATAAATTATTATATAATATCAAAGACAGTTTTTGTACGACTTCACATTTTCTTGTCAAGTGTCACTTCAAGATTGTAATATCTGAACTTAAGCAGGCATTTGAATGTTTCAGAAATTGTTTTTCTTTTTAATATGTATGCATTGGCATCAGTGTCTCACTTTATTAACCTCTCAAATCTGTAGAAGGAATGTGCAAAGAGAATCTTCACTATTTTGTTATCATCATGCTTTTATGTTTTCTCAGTAAATCTGTAAAATTGTGTGTTGTGCTTGCCTTAAAGGGATAGTTGACCCAAAAAACTAACTTTTTGTCATCATTTACTCATAATTTTTTTGGGGGGGAGGTCCATACAATGTTGTTTTGGACCCCATAATAGACAGTTGAAATATTGTTCAAGATGTTTTCTTTTATGTGTCACAGAAGAAAGTAAATTATATAGGTTTGGAACAGCATCAAAGTGAGTAAACAAAGATGCCAATAACTTTGATTCTGGGGGGAACTATCCCTTTAAGGTGATTATAAAAAGTGGAAAGACACATTTAATAAAACGCGCACACAAAAAAACTAACTTGAATGCATTCTTTGAATCCTGAAGGGTATTTACACAAGGCTATATAAATCTGACTCTTGAACTGTTGGTGTGACGGCGTCTGCTGCCGCTCGGACTGGCAGCATTAGCATCAGTCCAAGCACTGGTTCCCTCCCCTGCTTCAATTTCCAGATCTCCAACCTCCAGGCTCTCACACATCAGGTTTATCTGACTCTTTATTTGTGCCATCCGGCTCTGCATGCGCTGCATCTTCCTGCGCAGGTTGGCTGCGATGGCCCTGTGCTTCCGCCGCTCGGCTACATAGCGCTGCTGCAGTTCTCGGTAGCAGTTATGTTGGGCTTGGTTCTCACGGACGAGCAGCGTCCCGCAGCCCATGGGACACAGCTGTCGCCAGTGACTGCAGCTCTGATCGTGCGCCTGCGCATCCTTCCTCAGCACCTGCTGCCCACAGCCCTCATGGGGACAGAGCTGCCACCCATACGGACAGCTGGAGATGTGGAGGGACTCGTTAGAAAGCGGGAAAGTGGCCCTGCAGCCCTGCTGTGCATTTCGACACTTAGAACACAATATGGAGTTGTTTCAAATTCACAGTTTAAGTACTAGAACTTTAATTAATACTGCATTTTAGACTTGAGTTTTTAAAAAGTTGCCTACCTTGATTGATAAACGGCCAATGGATTTACTCAGCTTAAACAAAACCAGCATTTGGTTCTGGTGGATAGGCTGCCGACAGCATGGGCATTTCACCTGTCTGAAACAACACCGACTTTAACATTTGCTCAAACATCCAGTGAGTTACTTCAAAACAGAAGTGACATTAAGTAAATTGATCAAAAGTGCCAGTAAAAGCATTTAAATTGCAATCAAAAAATTATATTTCAAATGAATGCAGTCTGTTTATCAAAGAATAATATTCTACGTGTAATAATAATTCACAATATTACTGGTTTTACTGTATATTTGATCAAATTTATGCAGCCTTGGGGGGCATAAGAGACTTCTTTCAAAAACATGCAGATGAAAGGTTTCCCATCAGGATGTATGATGCATCAAATAAAGATAAGATACAAGAGAACCTGCTAATTCAGATGATACCGGTTATGCCACTTAAGTAATTTTTTTTACTTTCCTACCTAATTTTTGCCCCCTTATTTTCCATTTAATCTGGTTTATTTGATCAAATATTAAGTTGTTACCTTTTCATCCACTGTAAAATACATTCCTTGCAGAAGACATGGTTGCATTTAAGTCGTACAGGACAGCGTAGAACTGCTCTACAGATGACACAAATCAAATCATCATCTGGGGTATCCACAAACCTCTCCACTTCATAACCTCCAGTCTAAAACCGAAATAAAATTAAAAAGTACCATGAAACAATTTCATTTGTATTATAATGTCAAATAGATACTAGTATTATAACTGCTATAACTACATTTACTCAAATTAAATCAAACTATTTCAAACCATTTTTAATTATAAATTACTCATGTTGCATATTATCAGACTTTTTATGTAACACACTGTAAGTTTAAGCTGGTAAAATATAAATATATACTGTACATGTTTTTTTCACAAATATCTATTTTTATATAATGTAATTAAAAAAGGAAACACTCACCATTTGGACTTATGATACCAGGGCACAGCTCATACAGATGCTGTATATGCTGAATAATTTGTAGAGGCAAAAAGACAGGCAGCAAAACATCCCAAAGGAGATCACTTGACCAGAAATGCATTACAGAAGTCCCATTTTTCTTCTTTTCCATTCTAGCACAAGTCACGTATGTGGTTAGCACCTGACTACTTTTTTTACACTAACCACTGGGACCCTATTTTGGTACCATCTAGGTTTTACTTATTAGACAAAGGCATTGCTATGGAAACCAGTGAACTTCAATGACTGCCTGCTCTAGAGGCTACAAGCCCTATTCTTTAAACACACAGGTCTGAATGGCCAATGAACACACAGCAGCATTCTCTGCACAACTGAATATATCATAAATCATAATAATAATAAAAAAAATAATAAACAGTGTCATACAGTTTAACTGAATGTATGTCCCACACTTTAACAGTTAAACTAAATAACTAGGTTATTTGAAAAAGTTTTTTTCAATCAAGAAAAGACCAGTTTGTACTGGTCACCATTCATATGTACAGGGGAGAATGGGGTACGATCGGCCAGTGGGTAAGCTGTGCTTCTTATGGATAAAATACATAGTACACAGTTGTCTTTATGCTTTTCATTGTATTTTTTGGCACTCGCTTGTTTACAGATAGCATAAATGTGATTATACTAGAATTCTAGATGAAGCTTACAATCAAAACCACTGCAATTTCCAGAATACAGGAAAAACTGGAAGAGGAATAACCAAAGTAGTGAGTGAATGTTGATAGGCTGTAAAGTTATTTGTCTGTCACATTCAATACTGTATTATATGCCATGTTGACATAAAAGGAATTTGTGAGGACTTTGGATACTCAAACACAGGCAGCATATTCTATAATGAATATTACTAAGCAACAAACAAGTAATAAATGGCGACAAACTGTTTCTGAGAATGTCTGATTTTATTTTTCCTATAAGGAAACACAGCTTCCTATTAATAAATCTCAGCCACTCCTTCTGTTATTGTTTAAAGGTTATTAGCGGTAGCTGACTTTTTCATCTTACCGACTTAATTACGCAGGGGCACTTTCACAAAAACAAACTCAATTCTTTGATGATGATTACAATCACACTTATATTCTTAAGATAACCTTTAATGTATAGTTACACTGAGTGTATCAGGGCTCTGCCCTGGCAGCCTTGTCTGTGTTGTCTTTGTTTAATGTTTCTTTGGTTGTCTTGTGTCTTAACACATTGCTTTGTCTTTGTTTGTGTCTACCATGTATTCCTGTGATCCCACCTCCTTGTTTCCCTTGGTCACGCCCCCTTGTTTAGCCCTTGGCTTGTCCTCACTTCTTAAATGTGCTCACCTGGCTCTCCTTTTATATTGTGTTGTTTTCCTCTTGTGTTTGCGGTTTGCCTTGTGCCATAGAGACAGTTACTAATTAGCTGCTCTATATTCCAGTCTTGCCCTGTCATCTTGTATCCTTACTGCAGTTTTGCTCTAGATTTTATATCTCTGATTTTATCTGGTTTTGTTCCTCTGTAATCTTGCTTGTTTACTTATAATATTTTCTTTATTTGTTTATCAGTCTTGTTTCTAGTCTTCTTCTGTTCTGATTTTATTCTTTAGGTTTTCCATTAGTTTATAAGCAGATATTTCCTTTTAATTGTAGTTTTTGGTTTGCTCTTTATTTTCTCATTTTTTTACATGTTTCTTGTGTTGCTGAGTAGTGTTGTTGTGTAGTTTTGCGTGCTGTCTTGTTGTGTGTGTTTGTGCTGTGTGTTCCCTCCAGTCCTGCTCTACCAGCCTGAGACTCCCTGCCTGTTGGTTCCCCCAGGCAGTCTGCCAACCAAGCCTGGTGCGGAGAATCTTTCATTGATACCAGCCTGCCTCATGCCCCTTCCCTCTGATTGCACTGTTCTCTGCTCTGGCCTTCTTCCCATTCTTCTGCCTGGTTTGGTCACCGACTGGGACTGTTCTCCAGACCGTCTACCTCTGGAGGCATAGTTCTCTCCCGCTGGTTGGAGTGGTTTCAAGACCGTTCACCTCCCTGAACTTACATTTACATTTACATTTACATTTATGCATTTAGCAGACGCTTTTATCCAAAGCGACTTACAATTGCATTCAGGTTATACATTTTCATTAGTATGTGTGTTCCCTGGGAAACGAACCCACAACCTTTTGCGCTGCTGACGCAATGCTCTACCACTGAGCCACACAGGACAACTTGTGCTTCAAATAATATTTGTTTCACTCACTCTGCATTTGGGTTCCTTCCTGCTGACCCTGACAGAGTGGAGTAATTTAGTTTGTTTTATGCATAAGGTGGTCTACACTGACAGTCTCTGTAGTTATCAGTGTTTTGTTATCTGGATTATCTGGATTTTTCTGGATTCCGTTAGCCTATTCAAGAACTTGGTTCATAATTTTGAGAGATATTTATGTTATACATATGTACAAATTTATGGAATAATTCAATGTCACATGGTCCTTCAGAAATCATTCTAAATATGTTGATATACCAGTGTGCTAATATGCTTTATGTGTGCGTGCAAATATGTGCCTGTATATATTAAATGACCAGTTCCCATGAAAAAGTCATGACATCAAAAGCATTAAAATTAAGTTAAAACATTTATTGAAATTTATGTAGGTGTATATATACAAAGTTCAAAATCAAATATTTGTTTTCTTTTCCAGTATGGAAGACCATTAGCTCCAGGATGAAAGATAACAGTCTGGATACAACATTAATGAAAAAATAAAACAGTGAGAAGAAAAAAACTTTAGATATGTACACTGTAACTACCTTTAACAAGTTAAATATCATATATTTGATTAATTCAATATTTATACTATTTATATAGCCCCACCAAGGATTACAAAGAACCCAGATTAATACTGTTTTATCATACTCAAATGCGATCAAAAAGAAGGTATAAAAGGAAAGAGTCTCTCATTGTCATATGCACCCCTTTCAAGCTCTCCCTTCATCTACCATGACTTCTCTTTCAGTGGCCAGGCGTGCAGAGGTCGCCAGAGCAACTTTTCGGGTGTAAGTCGTGCAGCGACGTAGGATCTCCTGAGTTTGTGGTCTAGGTGGGACCCTTGGAGCTCCGACTACTTTCATTGGGTGATAAGTGTCTGAGCTGGTGGGGCTGGACTGACTGCTGGACATACGACTATCATTGCTGTCTCTGTCTCTATCCTGCTGTTTCAGGCCCTCTTCCCCCTCTGAGCTGGACATGCTTGGGCTCATGGAGGTGGTGTCTGAGGAACTGAAGCTGAAGTCGGTTCCATCATCGCTGAAGATGCCAGCTTCCTCATGCTGTACCGGCTCTGACAGCATTTCCAGAGAGTTTGATTTAAGGAAACAGTTTTGTGAGTGGACCTGAGGCTCCAATTTAAAAGAGTTGATGGTAGACAGGTTGATAGTGGAGCTGTGAAGTTTCCTCTGAAGTGTCTGAAGGCCAAAGCTGGGGCTGCAGTAGAGCTTCAGGTACATGGAGGGCACATAGCCTGTCTTTCTGTTATATCTGTAGAAGGAATAAAAGATTTAGGTTACAGTATGTTTTGTATGGGAAAAACTTAATGTACATGTAGAAGTAATCATTACTTTCTCCCTCCCTCTCCCTTTCTCTCCCTAATATATATGTAGAAATACACTACATTTCATAAGAAGTCTCTTTCTGGTGTGATCAACCCGAGTTCGAATCCACCTTTTGTCAAACTCGTTCTTCTCCTTTTTCACATATCACATCAGAAAAGCATTTATTTTCAATAAAAATTAAGGAAATAATTGAAATGTGGAAAATAAAGTGCCTTATGGATGTTTATCAGGTAGGGTTAGGTGTAGGGAGGGCTTTGAAAATTAATTATTTTAATAAAAAATATTAATTTACACCCAATATGTTATTATTGCATACTGTTTTAAAATGTAAAGTTGCATGCATGGGGGTGGGGGGTTAAGAAATGTAATTACCTAACAAGCCACCAGCCATTATCAGACCTCTGTAACACCTCCACAACAGCGCCGATGCTCAGAGAAAGCTCGTCCTCTTTTTTTGAGGTGTAACTTCTTGTAGCGCAGTACAGAGAACCTAGTGGAGCAAGGAAATGTTTGGTTAGCAAGGTTATCTTTGGAGATTCATTACAACAGAAAGTTTATGTAACAAACGTGTCTTACTTTCAAAGGTTGCTGAATCAAACTCATCCTCATCGTCTTCCTCATCACATAACGCCAAGTAGGGAGCAGCAAACCAAGCTAGACGTTCATCCTCATTCTCAACAAGCCACCAACCTGTTCAGAACCAACGCCCACACAAAAATATAAAATGACTGTAAAGAAATGTACTATTCACTTTCGTTTCCCTTGTTTACAGTAGAAGATACATACCTGCTTTGTCTTTGATAAGCACATCCAGTCTTTCATCCACAGCTACTTTAAATGGCCTGTTCTTTGTATCTTTGGTCTCATATGGAGCCACACATCGATATGTCTTGGATACAAAAGGCTGGGTCACGTTGCCATTGCTCAGATGTTTATTCACCAAGTCAGGTCCTCCGCTAACAGTGTTGATGGAGTCTGATTGCAGAATCATCACACTGCAGGGAGAGGAGAGCAGCTTTAACAGACATTTACTGCACAAACAGTTTTCAGCTGGTTCATATTATAGCATTAAACTCTGGCAACCATAAACAGATCAAGTCATAAATATGAACTGAACTACTGTACATACTATACACGTGTTTGGCAAGCTGAAGCTGTCTGCTTATCTGCAGCAGGGAAATAATCGACATACCTGTTCTGGGTATATTCTGTCCGAAGCTCCTGTTCAGTTGGCAAGAAGAATTGAATAACTTCTGTGGAATGTGACACAGTTGTGTCACACTGCAACAGGTCGGAACAGTATTTCTCCAGATACCTTAGACGAGACATTGACTTATCCAACCCTTTCAACTGAAATGAAGTCACCATGAATTGGGCTGCAAAAAACAGAAATGATATTTGAACAACTAAACAAATAGCCTAGAGTTGGGATAAAACACCATTAACAGGTCCCACCAGAGGGTTGGCGCCAGAGTTGCAACTAAAGTTCAGCTGTATGTTTTCTTCCAAAATAGAACAAATATTACACTAATGTATTATATAACAATAATAATCATTCATGATTATTTGAAAGCCCTTGCGATGTGAGCATCACCACAAAGTATGTAAATGCAGTAATGCTACATTATGCATGCTATTATAGGCATAAAACAATATATTTACAATAACAGGCTATTTTTGACTTGAGTTAAATTCGTATATTTAAATGTAAAACAATTATGTATATTTTAATCACATAAAAACTGTCAATCATACCTCCAAATCTGGGAAGCACTCTATCTTCTTTACGAAAATGGTTCAACACAGGAAACTTCTTTTTCAGTTGCCTCTATAACAACAAGACAACCAAGTTAGCTGGTGACTTTTACACTTATAGTAACCATTTGTGCTATATAAATGACTGTTAAACCTACATGTAGCGTTTTGAAGTCCCGGAAGGATCTGTACACAATTAACTCAGTCTGGTCTGACCATAGCACTGATGTCATGAACTTCTGTATCAAACAAGCAAACAAACAAATTAACAAATTAGTTTACCAATACTTAATGTTACCCTACGAATATACAACATATTCATACTTTGTCCTTGTCTTTCTTCATTACTCCGATAAGTCGGACGTCGACAGGAAAGCGTGGGTCACTCATAGCTGAAGCGGTTTCAGATTAACGAGATCACGATATGAATAACTCTATTCTTCCTGGTTCTCTTTCAGCATCACCAGCATCCTCATCCTCATTTATAGCCAGCCAGACCTGGGCGTGCTGTTTATCTCACGTGAACCTTTACCGACAGTGGAGCGAATACAAATCGGGTAGGCGGCTGCTCCCACGTGCGAACTGAGCGAGATGTTATTACACAATACTTATGATATTTATCCGTAATGGAACGTCAAACCAAGGTGAGAAACGTTATGGCACAATATGTCACTGATAAAACATCAGTGTTGTCTTCAAACCACAGGATGACTATCTATCTATCTATCTATCTATCTATCTATCTATCTATCTATCTATCTATCTATCTATCTATCTATCTATCTATCTATCTATCTATCTATCTATCTATCTATCTATCTATCTATCTATCTATCTATCTATCTATCTATCTATCTATCTATCTATCTATCTATCTATCTATCTATCTATCTATTAAGGTAAAATTACGTCAAAAAGACCTCGCATGCGCAGGGTAAGATTTGTGAAAGTGTACATAAGATAGCAAGCGTAAATTAATTTAGCATGCGCAAGAAATGATTTGTAAATGTGTAAATCGAGAGTCAGCGAGAGCCTCATTTGATTGGCTACAAGAAGAAGGTCCCGCCTTCCACTCGCGCTCGCAAATCTGAGCGCAAAGACGCAGGTGTAAATAGCGTGTTATTTGGGGAACATTTTGCCCTATGCACACAAGAAGTCATTGAGACAGTTGCAACGATTTTTGTTCTCCACACTCATATTGGTTTTACGCGGTCAATCCGTATTTGTAGCTCTTGATACGGTTGTTTTCGCTTGCAAAACGCTGTGCACATGGGCTTGCAATACTTTTGGCTGTATTTGGGCGAAACAGCAGTGCCAAAAGTGTAAGCGCGGAAAAATCGATTTAGAAGAATACAGATCATATTTATTTTGCCTCAGCAGGAAGTTGCAGTTTCACAATACATGAATACAGCAAAATTCTGCTAATCTTTTTTTCTTACACTTGAAACGCGATTTACACTTTTACAAATCTTTTCTTGTGCATGCAAAATTAATTTACGCTATCTATCTATCTATCTATCTATCTATCTATCTATCTATCTATCTATCTATCTATCTATCTATCTATCTATCTATCTATCTATCTATCTATCTATCTATCTATCTATCTATCTATCTATCTATCTATCTATCTATCTATCTATCTATCTATCTATCTATCTATCTATCTATCTATCTATCTATCTATCTAACTGGATAGCTTTTTGACATTTTGCTGTGTCAGGGCCAGCTCCAAGAGTTTAAACCGGTATTTTTCCCGTAACGGATAATGACTTTTCATCAAAATAATCAACGTGAGCAGTCCATTCATGGCTGTCATCCTTTAGTAATTTTTAGTAAAGTTGTGTGGGGGTGGAGAAGCTAAGTGAGGCTCACAGGTGTGTCTTCAAACTGAGGGTGATGAGAGGGCAGACAGCTAGAACATAGATCTGAAGCTGCTGGCGTCACAGCGGCCTGTGAAGAACCGCCAAAACTCCTCTGCAGAATCAGCTCAAGGTCATCAACAGTGAGGGTTTGTCATGCCTCTTGCATGCCAACATCATCACATGGGAAAGGACTCCAGATGCACGTTTTGGCTATCTGGGTGAAGGCCCAAAACACGTGTTTTTCGCGCACCACCCACTCAACCAGGACAGTCCAGGAGAAAATATGTGCCCACAGACTTGATCTAGAGCCAGCTGCAGTAATGAACAAAACGATGACCTCTTGGAAAATACCCCAAAGAAAGTCCCTTGTAAAAAATGTCAACATATTTTTTTAAATATTGCTTTTCTTCTTTAAAATAAACTATTAATGAACTAAGTGCATGCAATGTCGTGGTCCGTCATAATGTTACCAAAAAGGCGATTAAAGCTGGCTTAAAAGTGTGCATGCATATAATATATTTTATATGAGTAACATTGAAGAACGTGTCTATGAAATGGTTTTCAAAACTGTCCTGGAGCAGCCCAGCACTGTCTCTTTCAACACACCCGATTCAGCTCGTCAGCTCATTAATAGAGACTTTATTACCTGAAGTGTGTCAGAAATGTTAAAAAGAGTTGATAGAAAATATGATGAGTGTCAGATCCGCGTCACGTTCAACAGCGGCAGCTCTTAAAGAAATAACAGCCAAAATAATCTAATAACCAGATGCTGTGGTGTCTATTAATCAAATGACAAAGAAAAAAAAGAGGGGGAAAAAAACTTTTATAGCTTTAAGGATTCATCTATATTTAATTTATTATTCAGTGTTTGATAACTTCAATTTCAATTTCTGTAGGCTATATTTATGATGAAGGGCACATGTAAATATTTAATTTATTATGAATTAATAAATGAATGATGCATTTACATAGCGCTTTATTGTGTATTGCTGTACACCCAAAGCGCTTTACGATCATGTGTGTGTGGGGGGGGGTCTCTCCTCTACCACCACCAGTGTGTAGCATCCACTTGGATGATTCGACGGCTGCCACAGGACAATGGCGCCGTGTGCTCACCACACACCAGCTACAGGTGGAGAGGAGAGAGAGTCATTGAGCCAATCAAGTGGATGGGGATTATTAGGAGGCCATGATTGACAAGGGCCAGTGGTGAGAATTTGGCCAGGGCACCGTAGTTACACCCCTACGCTTTACGAGAAGTGCCATGGGATTTTTAATGACCACAGAGAGTCAGGACCTCGGTTTAACGTCTCATCCGAAAGACTGTGCTTTTTGCCAGTATAGTATCCCCGTCACTATACTGGGGTGTTAGGACCCACACAGACCACAGGGTGAGCACCCCCTGCTGGTCACACTAACACCTCTTCCAACAACACCCTAGTTTTCCCAGGAGGTCTCCCATCCAGGTACTGACCAGGCTCAACCCGATTGTAATGGGTTTATGTGAAGATTGCTTTAAGTTCACTTAAAATAGAAGTTATTTTTAAAAGTCAAAAAATGTTACAATTGATATCTCTAAATTATACTGTAATGTTGAATGGCTGTAGTCAGTATGTAAATATGGGGGGGGGATTTTATAAAGAAATCAGTATTGTATCAGTGATAGTGGCCTTCAGTCATAAGAAAAGGTGCCATTAAAAAAATCATAAAATATACTGTCATTATGTTGTTTGTACATTAATTTGAGGATTGAATGTGAAATTATTGCAATATAAAAGTATATTTAAAAACTTTAATGTTAGGTGGGATTAATCGTGATTAATTTCAGGAAAATCTATGATTAATTAGTTAGTTTTTTTAATCAATTGACAGCACTAATACACACACATTATAATACAACAAAATTCAACAGGAAATGAGCATGCACGTTTGTATGAATACTGGCAAATAATGATCATGTCAATAGAATTTAACTATGTTCTTTCAGTTGTATGCTGTAGTCAAGAAAAAAATGTGTACAAAACTTATTGCAATAATGATGAATTAAACAGTTAATTAATTAATAAAACAGATGTGTCCTCTTAAAATAGCTGTTTGGGAGGGGTTAGGAAGGGGAGCAGGTAACATTTCTATGTATTTAGTGTCAGTGTTAACTAACACATTCATTGAAACTAGTTTCTCGTTTTGTTTCCTGTAACAGATATGTATTAGGAAAGGGAACGTACCAGGGAAATGAAACTGATCGACACGGACACCTTCTACAATTAGTCATCAGAGGATAAAAACAGTTGTGCAACTAAGGCATTAATAATGGCCAGGAATTACACGTCTAACTTTCATTATTATTTTTGGTACCGTACTGCCATATCTGTTCATTCAGTCAAACCCTTGCAGCTCGACATCGGTCAGTATTATTGCATGGCATGAGTTGAACTTACCGTAATTCTGCTAGTTTGCTCAATTCTGAATTTGCTCACTAGTCAAACTGAAAAAAAAAACATTTATAATTTTATTCGCTTCACTTCACTTTTAGTCATTTAGCAGACTCAAATCAAAAATATTATTAAACACCAATCAATCAAGTAAATACATCAATTTATACCAAAAAACAAGCAAATTTGTATGGATTACATCAAGTAGAAAAAGCTCTAAAGAGAAATAATTCCCCCCAAAAAGAAAATGTAATGTACTGAAAATGTACTGACCCTCGGGTCATCCGAGATGTAGAGTTTGTTTCTTAATCTAAACAGATTTGGAGGAATTTAGTGAATGGGTGCCATCAGAATGAGAGTCCAAAAAGCGAATAAAGACATTACAATAATCTACAAGTGATCTACACGAATCCAGTCCACCAATTAAAGACCTGTGAAGTGAAAAGCTGTGTTTAATAAGAAACAAATCCATCATTAAGGCAATTTGATTATTATTAATACGCTTTTCATGAGACCTGGCTCAAAAAAAAAAAATCTGTTCACAACTCATCCACATCTTGGATGGCCTAGGCCTAGGGTATATGAACTGTGAAGGGCTGCTCACTAATGAACGATAACTATAAGGTTTTAAAAATCATTATAATTAGGCCTATATGAGAATAGTTTGTTATATTTGTTGATCTTGGTGGGACTGGACCTTAACTCTGTGTTAAATAAAATACCTCTACAATGATGTTTATAAAATAGTTACATCCTGGTTCCTTAGTATAGCATTTTAGCTATGCTAAGTAACAGTTATGCATGAAACACCTGTGCACCATACTGTAGTGCACAAAAGTAGATTATTATTTTTGACAAAAGTGTAGCCCAATACTTGACAGTAACCTTGGTAGATTAAACATCACATGTGCCATTAAAGAAAGTCCATGATTCAAAATACAGAGAACTGCCTTTAACTGTCACGGTGCACACAGCGGGGAGGAACACAGAGAGACGAGGATAAACTCAAATTAACAGTCTTTAATTTCAAGACAACAAGACAAGACAAGACAAGACAAGACAAGACAAGACAAGACAAGACAAGACAAGGCAAGGCAAGGCTGAGACCGACAGGAACACCGGGAGTAACGAGTAGACCAGATGAACACTAACTGAACAGACAGGACTATAACTACACATGATAAATTATAGATACTAAAACACATAAGGACACAAGAGAAACATGAATCACACGACACATGACTGACATAAACAAATAAATTGGAAAATCTCCACACCTTTGAATGAATTAATATCAGAACAATAAAACAACTCTTTTGAGTACATTAATGACTCCAGCAATAGGCTTACGTGCAAGACTCTCAAAGCATGTGCAAACAAATAAATCGTTTCTACAAAAGCGTATTATTATATTGATGTATATTTATGACTGCTGTCATAAGAGATAAAAGAAGTGAGTGGTGAGTAACTGTAGAAGTAAACTTCTTGGCACTCAAACAAGGAAAAAGTGTAAATCATATTCCTTGTTACAGGAAGGATTTTTGTCATGTCCAAGAAATGACTCCGTGTTTACGGCCTGTTTTTCTAAAACTCACCCTAATGGTAAACATGAGACAGAGGTCTGTTTACACACCATGTGCAGTATTGCATACTTACAAACAGACCTCTGTCTCATGTCCCATGGCACGTGGATGAATACATATTCAAGCAATCACCCAGACATTTCACAGCTAGACAATTAAAATTCTCATTTGAATTGTGACATATCTTCAAGAATTAGTCTCTGAATAAAATTTTATACTGTTACATTTTGTAATAGGTTAATAATTGAAAATATGCATCCTGATATGCCTGGAACATGCATTTGGGTCCTTGAGGTGGCCTGCTTTCACTGCATTGGTCACAAATACAATTACACACAAATAAATGCTGCTCAAATAACTTTCCAGTCTTTTCTTTCCTTTACATTCACATAATGGACAAAAGAGAATATCCTGAATAATAAATCATGCTGACAAGTCAACATTTATTTAGCCTTAACATCCTCTAAAGGACATAAACTAATGACCAAGTAGACTCAAGATGGCAATTTCAATTAAAGTGTCTTTTTAGGCTTTTAATAAATGGATTCTAAAAAATAACGCAGAACTTTTGTTAATAGAATGAAACGTGGTCTTGGCACCAAGCATTACAGTGTTTGAGCATTTCTTACCAAGGAAGTTGGATAATGAAGTATTTTATATTAAATAAAACAATGCTGCATAATCTGAATGCACAAAAGGCCATTGTCCGAACTCATTCAAGTTGCACTTTCTTTAAAGATACGCCCAAGAGGCAATGTTGTTTGTGAAATGTTAGAACACTACTGTCTGGCAGCTGACACAGACCGGGCCATTTCCCATAATGACTCTGATAGACTGTATAAGGATGGATGGGATATCAATGCTCGCCCAGGAGAATAAAAGTTTGCACGTAGTACCTCAGATAAGAGAAACAATTGTGAAAAGCTTCTTCCTGGTTCATTCTCAGCAGTAAATAATCAGACTCCACAATTCAGACGCTTGAGTGTTATTTTGGATATATTTAGGATATACAAATTTCCATTTTAACCCAACTAACCAGTACAATTCAAAGCTACTGTGATACTTCTAAATGCTTTGTATCTCTGAATGCAAATGTAGAATCCAGGCACCATAAAGAAAATTAACAAATAAATACCATAAGCATAAATTACACAATGTAGGCTATTTATTACGTATGATGTCTAGTTCAAGGAACAGGACAACAGTGTTTGACAAGAATGTTACAGGAACTTCTAACACGCATAGCTGTTGTGATGGATGCATTTCCCTGCGCACCTCACGTCTCACTCCTACACAGCACAGCTTCAAAGTGAGAAACCTGCTTGTCTAAACTGCAAAGTGGGTTCATTTTAACATGCTCCAGAAATGTTATTCAGTGCTTTATTGATTTGAACCTTAATCCAAACGTACTATAGCAAACAAAGAGCACTTTCCTAAAGACATCTTCTGCAACTGAGAACATGATCTGATTTATTTCTTATATCATTCTGTCAGATGAAGTATTGTATTCTAAGAATAAAGCCTTAACCAGTGCCATTAATATCTTCATCAGTATCATATTTTCGTCTCAGAAAAGGGCATTTCCTAATCCTCACTGAAGAATGTTGTAATTGTTGGATATTACTGTAAAGGAAGTGTGTTGGCTTTTTAAGATCTGTCTAACATGACAGGTTTTTACTTTCTAAATGACACAGTGTGATACAAGTTACAAGTTTCGTACCTCTGCCAAACATTTGATCCTCCGGTATTCACAAGAAGACCTCATGATGAAATATGACTAGTTCAGCAGAACAATAAATCACTTTCAAACTTAAAAAAGTATTTATTTTATTTTAATATTTTCTGTATTTGTCAAATATATGTATATACTGCAGTTCAAAAGTTTTGGGTTGGACAAAACATTTTGTTTTTGAAAGAAGTCACTTGCTCACCAAGGTTGCATTTGATAAAAAAAGCAGTATAAACAGTAGTATTATGATATATTATTGCAATTTTAAACAACTGATATCTATTTGTATATATTTAAATATATTATTATTTTTCCCTGTAATGGCAAGTAATTTTCAGCAGCCATTACTCTAGTCTTTAAGGTCAAACGGTCATTCAGAAATCATTATGCTGATCTGACACACAACAAATATTTCTTATTAGAGTTGTGGTGCTTAATATTTTTGTAGAAACTATGATACTTTTTCAAGATACTTTGATAAAACAAAAATACACAACAAGTTGAAACGATGGAAGTCTTTACTGTCACTTTTGGGCAATTTAATACATCCTTGCTGAACAAATTTTTTACTTAATTTTTTTTTTTTTTTTTTTTTATTGATACCAAACATTTGAATGGTGTTTTACATTTTTTTATTTTACCTTTGGTTTTGTTGTTTTAATAATAGCTATGATTTACCATTATAAATAATATAACTATGATTACCATTTAATATTTTTGTAAGGGAAGCATACAAATTCTAAAACTATTTGTATACATTTTCTTAATACATTTTTGCACTAATGCTGTTGAAAGACAGACAAATAAAAAAAAGTCTAAATATATGCAAAAACACACAAAAGAACAACAGCAATAATACAAATATACAAAAGTAGGAAATTACTTTGGCTTTGTGTGACGTCCCAGGACGTATGAATTTGTGTTTTATTTTCACGGTGCATGTCATTCATGATGTGCTGCTAGTGGACCCAACGGCCTTCTGGGAGTTCTAGTTTTGTTGTATGTTTTGTCCTATTGTCTGTGCTCCTCCCTGTCCTAATCTAGGTAATTGGACCTACCAGCAGCTCCTCATTAATGTCAAGAGGAACCGGTATTTAAGAAGATCAAGAGAGTGAGCCAGGAAGAGGTTCCTTCTCTCAAGAGCATGAGTGTGTTGAGACGTTGCCAGTCCCATAGGGTTGATGTGTTAAGTTTAACATTGGTGTTATGGCTGTAGTGTGCAGTTTTATGTGTTAAGCTTAACACACCAACAAGGCGTTGGGTCCACTGGCAGCACATCATGAATGACATGCACCATGAAAATAAAACACAAATTCATACGTCCTGGGACGTAACACTTTGACCTAATTTCATCCATGGCTAAAAATGATGCAATAAAGCTCAGTATGTAAAGGTTCAGTATGGGTTACAGGTATAACAAAACAAGCCCTGGAAATTAATAAAATAACACATAGGCCTATTATACTAACACTACCTAGCCTATTTATTTGTATTTGATGATTTGTTAATTTCACTTAATATATTACACCTTTAATAAAACATTTGAAATGGATTTGTGAAATCGGGTTTTATAACGTTCAGCCTGAGTTTTTGTTGCATTTATGACCAGCGTGTGGTGTTTCTAGTGCTTCGAAACAGTGAATCATTTTTCTATTACTCAAATAAGGTATTCATAAAAAAAGAGTAACCTAACATCATAGATTTATATTTTTAAAAGGCAGTCTATTAAATTCTAAGGTAATCTGAAACAAACAATATTACAAGTCAACAAATAAGAAAACATTAATAAAAAGAATGGCATAAAAAGTTACTAAATTCAATTATATGTAAAGGGACAAAATATTTTTATAAGTGTATTTGTATAAAATCCTACGTTTGAAATTCCAGTAATTTACAGTTTAAGGACTTTTATTATGAATTGTCCTTTACCGTCCTTGTGTAAGTCACAGTCATCGGCTTCACGCTTTGGCTTCACGTTTCGGCATGCTGTGAAATCTCTTGTCAGAGTATTTATTTGCTCTTAAATAATTGAGTTAATCTTGTTTATACTTGATACTTGTGTTTTCATATTTCTTACTGAAACATGAACGATGATTTGTCAAGTTAGATGTAACGCCTGATCCCGCTTTGTAACCTTGACTAAATGCTTCAGAACTTACTCTTACATTAATAAGAATACATAGCGTTCTGAGTATATGATGTTACGGAATATTTGTAGGTATCACAGGCAGCTTGGTCAGGTCATTTGGCCATTTTCTTTCCCTCAAGGGCAGCATGTTCCTAGTTTATCAACACACCTACAAAAGGCGAGATATACCAGTGCCTTAACAGGTAAGATCATTACAGAAGAGTAACGTTATAAAAGGATAAATCTAATGTATTGATGCTGGATCTGTTGTTCTTTAAATCAAATTTTCAGAGAGAAGGAAGTTCTACGGGAATGTCTCGATATCTCAAGGTGAAGGTGAGCATCATTCAGTTCAAGGTTTTATTCGTCACATACTCAATTATACAGAATATAATCAGTAGTGAAATGTAAGTCAGGTCAGGTCAATGGACAGTGCAAAATATGTAACACAACACAAGAGAATATACATAAATATAGGTAAAAAATACGAAAAAACAAAGAAGAATAAAATGTGCAGGACAGTATACTGTGGACGTAATAAATAATAATATAAACAGGGATGTGCAAGAGGAATGTGCAAACAGGTTGTACAGGGTATAACATAGCAGCAATACGGATGGAGAATAATGAATATCTTACTGTTTATTAAATTGATTCATGTTGATGTTATGAGACTGAGTTTGAGTTTAGGAGCCTGATGGCCTGAGGGAAGAGGCTCCTCCTAAGTCTCTCAGTTTTGTCATGCTCATATAGCAACACACATCTGCAACTTCTAAAAGAAACATGTATTTAACAAATGAAAAAGTTATGTCTGTTTGAAAATAGGTTTTGTGTTGTCTACAGGGGGGTTGTATGAAATAAACCTTGACAAGCGAAAGCTGAAGACTCCGGGTGGAAAGCTGTTCACAGTGCCCAATGAAGCTCTTGCCATAGCTGTTGCAACAGAGTGGGATGTTCAGAAGGACACGCTGAAGTTTTACACCATGCACTTTGTAGGTCATTATGATTAAATAAAGTCAAGATTTCTTATATAGTGTGTATATTAACTGTTATCACCCAGCAGCATTTTTAAAGTTGTAAATAGATGCATCCAACATTATCTGCATACATGCAGCAAGCAATGCCTACCATCAGGGGCGCATTAATGCACGGGCTTCAAGGGGCTGAATCCCAGGGGCCTACACTGGAAAGGGGGCTGGCTGCAGGGAAATTATATTTTTCGAATAATTATTTATATGGGAGTTTGCAGCAGTGACAACAGCTTTCTGTATACAAACTCACACTCATTTTCAGCGACGCCTTGGTTGTAGTAGCCTATATAGTGAATGGTTCAGTTTAGGTTCCCCCACACAGTTTGTGTAGTATGTTCCACCGATATATTGTAAGTTAAACGGAATGCACAATCAGTACCAGCACAAGAGTGTCTTTATGTTAATGTGCAGATTAACAAGAGAAACAACACTGCTGTGTGAAAGGAACTGGATCGGACAACTTTCTGTAACATCATACAGTGCGAGTTCAGTAACTTGCGTGGATGTGTCAGATGAAGGTTTTCGATTAAGGTGCTGCTTCAAAGTCTCAATTT